>MU270715.1:0-28285 GCA_021432625.1 Leptodontidium sp. 2 PMI_412
CCCTTACGGAGAGCTCTCCTTTCCTCCTTGTCTTTTCTTCTCGATTCTGAGCGTAGCCTTAGGTCCAAATACAAAGCTTGAGTCAACTCGCCGTATCAACCTCTGGCCAGCCGTAACACTTATGTACCTTATTCTTTGATCTTGCGAGTCTATTACGCCTCTTTTTAGGCTTAAGTACTTATTGTTATTCTTTTAAGACCTTTACAGCGGCTATTTCGGCATCCTTTTTGTTGGATTCGTGCTTAGAGTCGAAATTCAGTAGTGATCCGGGATTACTAGTATGATTTTTTAATAGTTGCTTATTAGTATGATTTTAGTGATTATTTCGGTGTTCTTGTAGCTCCTTAATGTCGGTGTTTTGACTTGTGCTCTCTTGTAAATTACCCTTAGTGCGAGGTAATAACATGGCGTCTTTTTCTTGTGGTTCTGTAATTAAACTATCTTCGTTGAATCGCACGTGAGAGGTGTGTATGACTTTGTTGTTGACTTAATATTAATATATATTATGTCCTTTAAATCTAACTAGAATACCCTTTTTAACTCGCGGAGTTACCTTACAAGACTAGATTCTCTTTCCTTGTCTATTAATATATAAACAGGACATTTAATCACTTGTAGATACTTAACTAAAGGTTTATAGTTAACTCCTAGCTTAATGTTGTCTTAAAAGGCCTTAAATAGGGTCTTTCTATTGACAGTTATTGTACAGGTATAGTTGGTAATATATACTATAATGTTAAGGACCTTTGGCTATAAAGACTATAGTATATTCTAGTTAATTATAGCGGTACGAGTCTTTTTTATAATAGTCTAAACAAAGCGTTTAGCTCGTTTATTTTATTTTAGAGTATATAATATTAATTCCTTAATTAGTATTCTGAGGTAGTTTGTTATTTCCTTTATTTATGAACGATTATATTCCTTGCCACTATTAAGTCTAAATAACTTAATGTCCTGATTATATTATGTTTTAGTTATTTTAATTATCTTTTAGTTCATAAAATATACGTCGGACTTCTTTAGAAAGGTATATGCTTATTTAGCAGAGGTAGCGGAGTATATGAATATTAAGGCGTATTGGTAGTTATTATAATTTTAAGCGTAACTTGAACTACATTAACGTTAAATTTGTATAGAGTATACTTTAGTCTAACACGCGCGGAGACCTTATTAGTTTTCTAAATACGTTTATCCTTTTCGTATAATACGCAGAGACGGGTTTTACTTGTTTTAATTTCCGTGAATTTTATGCCTTTAACTATACCTTATATATTTTTAATAATATTAAAGTTACCATGGCCTATTTTATAGTGCTAGAGCTTAATATTATGTGAACTCTGCTTAATAGCGGCCGGAAGAGCTAGTCTAGGTATAAAGTTATACCTAGAACTCTATGGAGTCTTTTTAATAAGAAACAGCTCTTTATTAACTATATAGATCTCCTTATTAAACGACGTAAAGATCTTATTAAACCGGAGGTAACTATTTAATTTAGCTAATTTATACCTAGAATATAAGTACATAGGTGATTGAGATATATATAGAGTATCGTAGCAGTGTATTACTCTGATAATTTCGTCGGATTTGATTATTCTAAGTACACATATATTAATACTGTTAGGTTTAAATAGACTATTATTATTAATATTAATAGTAAGTTAGATTTAATCGTGTAAGTGATGAACTTGGAGATATTGTTAATTATATACTCCGTGGCACTTATATTAAATAACTATCGGGATTTGTTTTAGGAGGTAAAAGTAGCTACTATAGGCGTAAAAGTTAGGGTATTAGTTTAGAAAGTAAGGAAGAGAGCTATTTAAAGATCTTATTATTAGAGTCGTTGGTAGATTTATCTTTCTTTTTCTTTCTATTACTAGATTTCTTTTCTTTTTTCTTATTAGCCATGTAGTCCTTATATAGTATATACTTCTTACTAGTCTTTTTCTCGTACTTAACACGCTTGGCCTTATTAATTATAACACAGTCCTCTGGCATATGGCGCGGGTTTAGCTATTAATAATACTTATAAGTATCGCGAGATTTAAACTTCTTTCTTTTAGTATTAGAACCTTATCCCTTTTCACTAAATTAGCTTTAAACGCTAAGTTCGTAAGTAATTTAAACTCTTAATACATAAATTAAAACACGATTAAAAAAGGTAATTATTATTATTTATAAATTTACAACATATAAGAATTAAGTTAAAAAGCTTAATATTATGTTGTAGGCTTAAGTCACGAGTATGTCAAGTGCCGGATAACTAAATCTCTGCACGCTAGTAGTTACTGAGACTACTTGTAATCTCCTTAATCGTCTGTCTATAGCTTTTAATATGATAAGCTAATTAACCCAATTGGCACTCTTTTGTTTCCTCGCTATACGCGATTATTTTGGTTATAGGTTATAAGCCCCGTTAGCCTGAACTAAGTGTTAAAGTACGCTTTACTCCTCCCCTAAGAATCCATATTTAAGCGCGCGCCTTTAACTAAAGTTATAATATGTCTCTAACGATCGAGGTCGAGTATTCAGAAAGCCTAGTCGCTAGTGTAGCGCGCCTTTCTAACTTAAGTAATACGAAAGAAGATACGTCTACTTTTTTACTTATATCTCTATCCTCACACGACAACTTATTAGTACTATCGATATCTTATAAGGATTACTATTCAATGGATTCCGAAATCAGCGATTTTAATAGTAATAATAATACTTTCCACAACTTGTCTAAATCAACTAGTCAAGTATATTTACCGTCTAGCGCAATTAGAGTAACATCTACTACCCCTATTTTTATTCTTAGTACGTTTAATACAGACGACTTCGACATCCCATCCGATACTAAAAGGACGCCCACAAACGACAAATTTACCCTTATAGAATTCAAACCGGATCTAAATCAGAGAGAACTTACCTCTAAGCGCGTACAAGTCACTACGCCGTCGCTCACAACTAAGCCTAAACGACGTAAGATAGCCTTAACGTTTCTTGATCTCTCCAATATTTATAAATTAAAGGACATTAAGAACTACCCCAAATAACACGACAAAGTCATAAATATTAGCCTATTAAATAAAATCGCTAAATACTTTAACACGAGATCTCGCAAGTATATGTTACGACCTACGATGCGCTTCGTATTCTAACTGACACGGGCTCATAGTATCGCTGGCTATGCGACGGCGCTAGGCCTAATAGGGAAGACTAAGTGGCGAGCCTACGATATATTAACGTGAATAGTACTCGACTACGCTAGGCCCCATTAGGAGGGTCCTTTAAATATATATACTCGAGCTCCCCCTTATGAAGAGCTCTCCTTTCCTCCTTGTCTTTTCTTCTCGATTCTGAGCGTAGCTAGAGGCCCAAATACACAGCTAGAGTCAACTCGCCGTATCAACCCCTTGTTAGCCGTAATAAATATAAAATACTTTTATAATAGTAATATTATAAAGAATTAAATTAAATAACTTATTATTCGAGTTCTTAAGAAACCCCTTTATAACGCAAATTCCGTGAAGTATAATTAAAAGTCAAAAACTTTTATACTTTATAATATCCTCCGATTTAAACTTAATAAATAATATTGGCTTTAAAAGTAAATAATCGTTCACGAGATTAGTTATATTATAATTATTAAAAAAATTACTTAATAATAAATAGTAAGCTAAGTCTTATATAAAGTAAATATTAAGTTAGTAATCCTTCGTAAGGCTTAGCTAGATTACTACTTATACTTACGTATCTATCTTTACTCCTTTATTAAGGATATTTCTAAAGAACATTAATTTACTTCTACTCTTATTACTAGTACCTTTAATAATATTCTTAGTAACTTAAAATAATAGCTTATTTAATTTAATTTTATTTCATAATATCTTTTATTTATTATTAGTAAAACGTTAACGAATTTACTTTACTATAATATCGTTAATTAATAGATTTAACCTAATATTATTATTAAGGTTTTTTATATAAACCCTCTTATAAATAATAAATTGAAGTCGAGTATAATTTAAAAGGCTTTACTTATACGTCCGATTATCTTAGTAAAGGCATAGTTTCTTAAAAAAAAATCTCTCTTAAAAGTTTACGAGTATTCTTATTAATTTTTGAAATCGCTTTATTATTAAATGATTATTTACTAAGAGTAGCGAAGTATTTATAACCTCGGTTTTTATAGTTAAAATAAAAAGCTTAATACTAAGGACTTAATTTATTAGCGTAAAAATGGGCTAATTAATTTATAATATAAAAAGAAAAAAAAATTAAGGGTTTTATACTCGTAAATCTTACTTTAGAGCTTTTCTTATAAGCGATTAAAGTTCTTAATTGTAATTAAGAAATCAATTATATTAGTTATTTCTTTTACGTTAGGTACTTTATATAATTAATTTTTTTAAATTAGCTTTTAATGAGATATAATTTTTACGTAAGAGTTACTTTTCCCTTTAGTCTTAATGTTACGGCTGGCCAAAGGTTAATACGGCGAGTTGACTCAAGCTTTGTATTTGGACCTAAGACTACGCTCAGAATCGAGAAGAAAAGACAAGGAGGAAAGGAGAATTCTCTATAAAGGGGAGCTTGAGTATAAATATATAAAGGACCCTCTTAATAGGGCCTAGCGTAGTCGAGTGCTATTCACGTTAATATGTCGCAGGCTCGCCTCTTAGTCTTCCCTATTAGGCTTAGCGCCGTCGCATAGCCAGCGATGCTACGAGCCTGTGTCGGTTAGAATACGAGGCGCATCGTAGGTCGTAACACTTAAGGGATTCTTAATAATTGTTTTATATTTTAATTTAAATTAATATTTCTATTTAATAAAGTACCTTCTTAAGATATTAAAGAATTACTTAAATATTTATACACTTTTCTTATATTACTCGGGCTATTATAATACTGAAAAATTACTTAGTTATACGTTTCTCGATTTAATTATAAAATTTAAGGTAATTAAATACTTAAGACTACTAAATTATATTTTAAAAAGCATACTTTTTAGTCTTAGTCTTTACTTACTCTTAAAATAACTTAAGAGTTATAAGGTTAAGCCTTATTAATAATACTAAAAATATTTTTAATATTTTAAAATTGCTTCTTATACTAGGGGTTAAAAGCGTAAAACTTTAATTACTTCCGCTTTTGGAGTTTAAGCTAACGATGGTTATATTACTTATTAAAGTACTAGAAGATCTAAGAGCTATTTTAGTATTTCTTAAAATTATTACTTAATTATTAATTACCTAGTTCTTAAGTTACGTATTGTATATATATATATATATATAGCTAATAATTTATATTATTTTTAGTATTGGTTTCTTTCGCGAGCTCTTTAGTAGTTAAAGGAGTACTATTAAAGTTTTTTAAATTAAAACGTAACATATGTTTTATTAAAGCCGACGTATAACCAAAGTTTAAGCATATTTATTATAAGCGCAAAATACATAAGTTATATTAGCTAATTTTCTAATTTATTATATAAGATCTCAAATAATAAGAGCCTAATAAGTTTATTAATACTTATAAAAGATATATTAAATAATTAATATATAATTATAAAACTTATTTAATTATAAAACTTATTAAATAAAAGTTCTCTTAAAAGTATATTATATAACTTAAATAAAATAAGTATAACTTTTAACTTTCATATAAACAAAAGTAAAGGTTTAAGAGATTTAAAAGATTTTACGATTAAATAAAGTTTTAGAAAATGTATTTAAAGATTAATTAAATTAAGCGTTATCCTCTTAAAGAAAGCAGCTAAAGATTAAGTTTATATACTTAAAATACTTACGTAAGTATACATTAAACTAAGAAACTGCGCTAGTGCGTGATAAAAGTAATATTATTTAGTTATTAAGGTCTTTTTAATTAACGTAGTAGTATTTTATATATTAAGTAAATAAAAGTCTAAAGATAAGATATTTATAATAACATTTTAAGAAATTATGCTTTAATTAATTAAAGAAATATCACGTAGAATACTGAAGGAGTAGAGAAGTGAGAATTGGTGAAGTGGTGGGGAGCAGAAGATTGATTGAGAAGTGCTCTACCCCCTCGTTGAGAGGGAGAAAGGTTCGCTATTTAAAGTAAGGTAGGTAGCTTTAGCTAGCTGTAGGTGTGCAGGAAGCGCACCTAGCCGTTCAGTGGGCTCGCGGAAGAGGTGCCACTAGCCATGTACCGTGACAAGAAATTAAGAATAAGAAAAAGCCGCTATTATTATTGCTTAATTATTAAACTTATTAATTATTAATTATTATATAATTTGACGTTTTCATCTAAGAATTAGATATAAAACTAATAATCCCCTTAAAATATATTAATTAAATTCACGTATTATGTAAAGTAAAAAGTAATATTCTTTCCCTTATTACTTATACAATTATAAAATTAAACTAAAAGAAAAGGATAAAAAACACTTAAGTACTTGTAATTTTATAATATATTAATTAAAGAACTTAAAGTTATTAAAAAATATATTATAAAAAATTTAAAAATGGATTTATTAAGTTATTTTAAGTATTATTTATTACTTTTATTTTTTTATTAAAAAAATGAATAAATTTTTATAATTATATATTAACTTTCGAGTATTAAATTATCTTACTTAAAAAAAATTAATATTCTTTACTGTTAATTAATAAAACCTTAACTTATGTAACTAATACTTATATTTTTATTTTATTTAATAATTAAATAATAAACTAGTTATTATTTTTATTTAGTTTAGTTATTACTTTTCGTAGCCGACTTACTAAAATCTTGCGCTACCCTAGCGCTCACGTACCTCATGGCCAAGGCGGCACGGCGGTGGGAATCCCTGCCTGACCTGCCGCAGAAATACCAAAAAAAGTGAGTAGGTCAAGTCGTCATTCAGAGAAAGGCGCATCAGCTTTTGGGCTAATGCAGTAGAACAAATAGGTCATCGTCCGAGGCTTGGCAGCAGAATTTGCTGTTTGTTGGAAGTAAGTGGTTTGATAGCAAAAATAGCAGCTTACTCGAAGTAAAGGTTTGGCGGCAGAATTCGCTGCTTGCTAGAAGGTGCAAAGGTGTGACGGCGTTGCTTTATTTGACATGGGGTTGGCGGCGATTATTTCTGGGCGTCTTTGGCACCATATCTGTTAGAAATATGGGCTGTGCTGCGTTGATCTCTGTACCTGCGTACTTATGATCACGCTGCCCCTATTTCCCCTATTACTCTGTACGCTCTCTCAGATAGAATTCTACATGCTTTTCTATCAATATCTAACCCCTTGGCGCTGGCTCCAAGCGCTAAGCGGACCAACATGGCTGTGAGATTGAGACCGCAAGCCACATCTTCACTTTCAACCTTAAGGTACTGAAATTGCATTTCGAAGGAAGCATGTTTAAAGGACACGGGCAGCAGACATATCTTGGGGGGGCTTTTGAGGCTCCTCAATTCGCTTCAGGTATGTGCCAAGTGGCCTCATAGCATATTCCGTGTCCACCCTTGACGTTTCCTTTGCTTCCCATCTGTGACTCTAGATCCACTCAATCGGTAGATCGCGACGCGCTTTTTCTTCTCCCTCTGGGCTTCGCAACTTGCTTCAAATTGGCTGATGAGAGGCTGCGCCTTGGCCTTCTGCAATACGTGGCCTCGCACCAAGGTTGGAACCCAATCAACCAAGTAATGGACCTCACTATAAATATATTCCTTACCAAGAACCCTGTGAAATTCTCGATCACGGAAAACGTCTTCAACTAGCGCGACGTAGCGGTGGCCTGCCTTCATGATAGTACCAGTGCCTTCGATCGTGGCAGTGCCTGGTCTGAAGCGGTACCATGACGGAGAGTGGGAAAGCTCATCACCATCGTCGCTATCAGAATCCTCAGCATCAATCTTGGATCTATATCGTGGACGGGATTAGAGGTGTCGTGAAGCTCAGCCGAGGAGCAGTCATTTTGCCGCTCAGCTAAGTCTACGACAGGAATCGGAGGATAGACTCTGAGACGCGTCATAGGTGTTGCAACGTCTTTATCATCGCTACGATAAAGAGAGGAACCTGGACATGTTAGTCTACCCACCCCTATCATGCATGTGTACTCATGCCTTGACTGCCACCCCAAGACCCTGATTTGGACTGTTTTGAACTGCTATTCTAAAACACACTCTCGACGTCGCTCTCCGACGTTCCGCCACCGCTGCTGTGGCATACTGGTGTCGCGTCCCTGGTGTTTCCGCAGCCCGCCGGCCCGCAGCTTGCAAGATTAGCATATCAGAAAATATATGGGCGGGAAGTTCGTCCAGACGTCGCTGGTGATATGGATGTGCGGGATGAGTACTTGGGCTGGGTAACGGGGGTAACACCATTGAGGCAAGCACGCATTTGTTGAGAATAGTCCTTTTGCTCTAGCGGCTGACCATTGCCCGTCTCTAACTAGACACATCGACTACTACGGCGTCACATTCGACCACCTCGTCCCCGCCGACAATCCCAATCCAAAGGTACTACAGATTAATATTATCGAGATGGATAACGATGGGGGAGCATATGCGAACCAGCACCTACCATTTGCAGTAGATCCGGCGGAATATACAGGGAAGAAGGCACTAGCCGTGCCAAGATACTGTCAGAAGAGGAAGGGGACACAGGATTGTGAAAGGGTGAATAGGTCGGTGGCTGAGAGGGATAGAGAGATACTAAAGAGAAAGGAAATGAAAGGGAGCCAATGCTAGCAAGAGGATGTGGAATGCGAGTGAAGCGAGGCGGGTATTTCTGGAGTGGTTCCGGTTTGGGCTGTTTATGAAGGTAAGGGGAGGAAATGGAAGGGGTGGTGTCCTATGCTGTTTGAGCGTAGAGACTATATAGATTGGAGCTGTATTGATTAAGCACGACACTTTGAACGTAGGAACTGAACTGAACTGAGAATATTGGAATTAAACCGAATTTTCTACGTTAGAAGGGTTCTCCGTCTTTAACTAGAACTAATAACCCTGACCACGGGGTAAGACTATTTAATCCCGCCCATGATATGCACTAGTATCAAACTGCAGCTTCTAGATGCTCGACCATTTCCGGCGACCTCGAGTGCATAAGCCGAAAATTGTGCCAAAGGGAGACGGATGATTGGTGAAGCTCAAGAGTGGTATCATGAGATTGATGGGGGCTAAGAGAAATTGCAGGTGCTGAGAACGCAAATGGAAATGACAGCCGGTCGAGAGGCGAGCCGTCTGGACGGGCGGTCGGTGGGTATCGGTAGGTAGCAAGATGAAAGAAGTAGAGTATCGGGAATTGCAAGCATGAATGTGCGGTGGTAAGAAGGCCAAAACAAAAGGTGCAGTTCAGCAGGGGACCGATTGTGGAAGCAGATAAAATTTCTCAGACCGTGAAAGGCAGGCAAATAACTTTATGAACCCCGTTAATCTAAGAAGAAAAAAAGCCCCTTTTAGGTTTACTAGTTACGATAACATTAAGGAAGCTTGTGGATAATATGGTCGTGGAGTACGTACGCAAATCCTTTAGAACAAATTCCAACGACGCAAGTATTTTGTAATTATTTTAACGTTTCGATTACGCGAAATCCTAAACAAAAGCGAAAATAACGATTGCCCCTTTTATTATTATACTTGAGTATATACCTTCGTTAAGATATATAAGATTATTAACTTACGTTTTTTAGTTTTTAATAAATTATATTAAGTCTTTTGTTTTTTTAAGGTTATTATAAGTTAAATAAAAAGTATAATTAATCTTATTTAATTTAGTTATTATAATAATAATACGCGAGATACTAAAGCTAAGTAAGATATAAATAATTTAAGAAGAATAATCGTGATAGCAACGGCAAGTGCATCGTCGTACGAGGTGTGAATATCTCTTTAGAAGATAAGCCAATTGCCTCGACAAAAGCGATAGTGTGCCGGGGAACAAACGTGTTATCGAGGAAGATGAAGCTACTCTATAGAATAGGAGTATGTAATTAAGTTCGCTTAGCTGTCTAATAAAAAGTAGCGGGAGGGAGAATTACTAAAGTTGGTCAAGGAGAGGGGAGTCAAAGGTATCGCTAAGTGGTTCCATCATGAGCATATCACTATCGACGACAATCCGGATACTATCGCACATTTGCAAAGAGGAATGAAATTTGGGGCACCACGAAAGCTCTCGAGCAAGGCGTCTTGGGTTAATAGTAATGCGGAATCCAGCAGGCCATATTCGAGGACAAGAAGCCTTGTAAGGTCAAGAAGCAGCGCGACACGCTTGACGGGTCTTGGGATTAGCACAAACAGCACTCCACTCTCGTCTTCTGCACAGAAGAGACAAAGAGAGGAGGACTCGGTTGATGGGAGCCCGAATCGGTCGAAATCGAGAGACAACTGGCCTGGTGTGAAAAACGTGAGAACCACTATGGATATCCAAAAAATGCGAGCCAGACCCTAGCGACCTTCACAGCATTCGAGAAGCTGAACCCGATAGCCTGGTAGGCCGAGAGAGTGAGACGTTCGGCAACCGGATACATTATTGCCTAGTGGTTTCCCCAGCTAGCCAGCTACTTAGCTTACACAGCTTAGTGAGAGAGCTCCTACAGACATTGCGTGATACTATTAAGGGGTCATAAGTTACTTCTTGAGGATAAGAAGATACTTCATCGCAATATATTAGAGAACAATATTATCATCATAGAAGCTGTCGTTAAAGGAGACTCGAAAGGGATGTTGATTGACCTTGATTTGGTAAAGGAATTGGATAGTCTGCCGAGTGGAGCTAGTCACCGGATTGGTACGATGTTATTTATGGCGATTGAGGTACTTCAAGGCAAGGGCCATACTTATCGACATGATCTGGAGTCGTTCTTTTATGTGTTAGTATGGATGTGCATTCGTTATGGAGAAGATGTGACGGAACTGTCTCCCCCACCTCCGTTGATGAAAAGAAGAAGGGTAAGACTAACGACAGCTAGTGTTCTTCGGGATTAGTATACTAGAACATACACACAAATTACCCGTAACAAAGTGGGTGACATAGATAAAAATGGATTTAAGAACGTAATCGCGGAGTCTACACCACAGTTCGACAGCCTCAAGCAATTAGCTCGCGAGCTCCGAAGCATCCTCTTTCTAATTAGGGATGGCGCGATCTTCACAGGAACGTTTCGGGACAATAGTATAATATACGATGAGATGATCAGGGCGTTAAACAAGGAAATTAACTTTCTAGGACGAGAACATTGATCACTAATCACCCGTCGTCTAGAATACCGAAATAATATAGCCACTTCACTCTCCAACTCGTAACTCTCCTAGTCAAGAGGTATGTTACTCGCCTCCTCAGCTACAAGGCTAACTCAAGTCAAGCTTCCACAGACTAAGGATCGTAATACGAAAACCTCTTCTAAGATAGCTACTCCTTTTTAAGAATAATAACAAATAAACTCTTTTGTTCTTAGCCAAAGAATAAATTCAACTTTTATAAACAATTATGTCGTGAAGAAGGGAGCGATTTAGTTGTCGGCGATAGTGTTCGCTAATATAAAGGATTAAAGATAACTATCGCTAGTAATTTCTAGGTTCGATTTCGAGTTTACGAACGAGAGCTGCCATCTCCGCTAGTAGTAGCCTACGTAGTAGTTAGTATCTAAATTACATGCCGCTAGATCCTATAATTACAAATCTCTTTTTCTCTCCTCTTTCTCTCTCTTCCTTTTCTCTCTTAATATCGTCCCTCTTCCTCTAAGATAATCTGCCTGCGTCTATCATATGATTTATGTCGCTGCTTTTAGTTCCTGCGATACGACCATTAACGGCTTAGCGTGCCTTGCGTTCCTCCTCGGTCTCGGGCATCTTGATCTCAGTTGGACGGTAGAGGTTGGATGGGCTCTCAGTGAAGCAATAGGTGTTGTGTAGTATTTTATATAAACAATTCACGATGTTGCTTTGAAGCATCTTTCATAGTGGGTGGTTACTGCTATTTAATGTGTTCCGTCGTCCTCTGCGGCCCGCCACACCGACTAGCCGGACCCTTCTTCCTGAATGGCTGGAGGTTTGGGATAGGCGAGAGTGAACTCATGTGTGAGTCATTCACCTACCACATCCGGAAAACAGTACAGCAAAGAGCAGCGTTTGTGCAAGGAAATCGATCATGGACAGCCTCTCACGCATCGGTATCAATTGGCGTCCAACTCGATTTGTACAAGACCGCTCTTATCTTTCTCCCAACTTTCCTCCCAACTTTCCCCCCAAATATTCTCCAGAACTCACACGCCACTGATTTCTCTCTGTGTCTTCCCACGCCCATTCTAGTATATGCAGTGTTCTATTGGTGCCCGCGTCTTTTCGTGGAAATTTCAGCAATCGTTGCCTTATGCTCTCCCCTATTTGACAGATTGCGTCAACGCTGCAGCAGACGGTTGAGTCCGCGCATCACGAGATGCCATTCGAATGTCACGAGCATCTCGCAAATACGAACTTTAGAGGCACTCGGCTGCATATTGCTCCTCTATTCTAATCCTGACTCGCCGCCGACATGACCTGATCGAACCATTCTCGCTTTTTATCCCTTTCTAACCTGTACTTGGCTAAAGCGATCATCTTCTCCTTGATGAACGCAGTGATTTCCTCCTCTGAGACTGCTTTAACAAACTGATCAAAGTCTGGTGTTGCTGTTCGGAGCCGTTCCCAGACCAACATATCTGGCTCATTGAATCCCTGGCGAATGATGCAGTGAAACCACATTCGCCCATCTTCTTTGCATTCTCTCATAAGACCTGACAGCCTCTCATTAACAGGGACATCCTTTAGTGTAACTCCTTCCTCTTCTTCCAGGATCCCCAGGAACATTTCCAGAGACTTCTCATATCTGGTAGCAAGGCCAATATCGTCTTGGAACCAATGGTTTGGTGAATCGAGTAAGAGCCAGTGCGGTGGAGAGGAAAAAAGCTGGCAGGGCCCGGCGTATGACCATTCCCAATCAATAACACCGACGATCTTCAATTCCCTCTCGTTATTGACAATCATATTTGCTGGGCCAAAATCGTCGCAGATAAGCTTGAATAGCCCCTTGTCATACTTAGCTAGAACGTGACGTGGGATAAGAGACTTAAAGGCTTCCCAGTAGATAAGCTTCTGTCGTGCATCTGCCTCGTCGTCGACTGCGCTTGGTTGTTGATAGAGCTGTTGTAGGTCCCCCTCGGCTACATAGGCGAAATAGTCGGCCGTAGACGAGAACGTTGTGGCTTTTGGGCCTATAATGCGTGCAAACGCCGGAGATTAGTAAATGAGAGGACACAGCATCGAGATCATGAAACATACAGTAGGTATCTACTCCACCGAGAACAAGGGCATTATGTGCTCTCCACGTGAATGGCCGTGAGTCTATCTCGGCGGCGAAGTCTACAGCCCTCCGCGATGCAGTTGATTTCGACAAGCTGCCAATCCGGGGAAAGTCAAGGTTGAAGAGCTGGAGCATATACCTAGCGACTTGACGGTAGATTGTTGCGGCGACTCCATCACCAATATCCTCTCGCATAAGTCTGGCCTTGGAGTCAGGTGTTCGAAGAATGCTCTCCAAGTCGGCACCTTTGATGACTGACATCATGATGAATGGGCCTAGCCCAAATTTGTTTTCAGTCGCTAAACCCCAGGCTTTGACTTCAGGAACGGGGATATTCGTCTTGTCTCGAATAAGCTTCAGTGTTAAGACTTCAGCTTCGACCTTCTCATCAGGATGCTTAACTTTGGGGCCTTTAGGAAATCGAACCATCCACTCTTCGCCGTTGTTGAATGTGAACTGTACTATCCAATTATATGAGCCGCTGCGGTCGTGCTCATCGCTCTCGTGGAGGAGTTTGCATGGCAGCTGTTGGGAGTGAAAATGAGACACCCAAGCTGGAAGTTCTGCGCGAAATTCTCTTAATTTTGCGAGCCAGGCCGATCTAAAGTTCTCTACATCTGTCCTAATACAACCCTATTCCTGAGTGCCTTACTCCACGTTTCCGTACAGCCTGCCACAGAACTCAAGGTGGGGAAGAAGTGTGTCGGAACTCCATGTCCGAGTCCCAAGTGACTTTGGTCAGAAAGAGAGAGGAAGAGGCAGGGGATAACGCCATTACTGGCTGCTTCAAATCTTCAAGAACCGCCTGACAGGGCAGGGGTTTATTTCCCAAACCCACCAAGTATGTGCCAGCTCATAATGCTGGTTGGCACCCCTGGGGTAGCTCGGGATACGTGCCAGCGCAGTTGGGACAGCACACTTTACGGGTTACCACGAGTGGGTCAGCCCTGTCTTCAGGTTGGCCAGGTACATTAGATATACTCTACTAAAAATTGCAAATCTAATTACTGACTAGGTTTCTTGAAGGATTGTCCCTCGGGCATGCTTACTAAGGAGGAATTCCAAAAGATCTACTGCTAATTCTTCCACTTCGGAGACCCCTCCTCTTTCGCTAACTACATCTTTAACGTCTTCGATAGCGATAAGTCCGGCTCGATTAAATTTAAGGGGTTCATTTGCGCTTTAAGCGTCACGAGTAGGGGAAAGATAGAGGACAAGCTAGATTGGGCTTTCCAGCTCTACGATATCGACGGAGATGGAAGGATCAGTTATAGTGAGATGTTGGCTATTGTCGAGGCGATTTACAAGATGGTACAGTACGTCCAGTCCAACTTCCGCATTTCATTTTGTTCATGTGGTCATAGCCCCTGATGCAATGGCTGTGTCCACATCAGCCTTAACTCAGAGGCAGCAAGGTATACTAAAGTTTCCAATGACTTGGAATACCATTTGCAACCTACGACACTTTCGACACTTAGTGCTGACCAAGAGGCCAATTTCAGATGGTAGGATCCTGTCAGCCGCGTGAAGAACTAAAAATCGGGTGCATCGAGGCACATGGACTTGAGTACAGGACGCCGCTCTGTTCAGCCCTCAGAATCAAGAAGACGGGCACGTAGCATGGAGGATATTTCCTTTCACCCATGCAACAATTCGAAGAACTACGCCAAGGTAAATATGGGTCTTGTAGCGAAGCCGCAAATGACCTATAGGATATTTCTACACTCACCAAATTTGAGAACATGGCTTACAGACTAGTTGCTGGGGGACGGATTTGAGAGAGTAGAATACTGAAGTGCTAAATGTTGACTATCTGCGCTACGAGAAAGAAGACTAACCACAACCTTTGTTGTTCAGATAAAGCCTTTGAGAAGACATATTGGAAGTCTAGGTGATCAGTCTAGTCCATAAATGAATGAGAGTATGAAGGATAGAAAGAGAGCCGCAGAAAGATAGCAGTAGAGATCAAGGGATGCTTGACATGATGGCGCAGGCGTCGGAATATAACCAGTCCTGAAGATCCCACGAGTCCCCCAATTCTCACTACAAATGGATGCCATCGTTGTCCGTACTGGACTTCGATTTAGTTGTTGTGCCCACCGCAAGTGAAGCAACCAGCCTGTCCAATGTTCCAGTTGTAACAAACTCTGAGATACCCATCCCAGCTCCCATTATTGGTCAGCTCGAAGCAAACCAAGGCGTAGTTTCGGGTGTAAGACTGAGTCAGAGCTGCTGAAACCATATTGTTGATTTGTCCTGAGCTCAAAATGGTTGCTTGAGCTCCGTTGGCAGCCCAGTAGTGAACATGAATCTGTTCGTAGCAGGTGTTCTGCCGTTTGTCAATGGATGATAGGGATCCGCGACTGGCTGTTGCGGAGAACCCATCCTCATGGAGTTCCACTTTCGAGATTGCGTACTCAGCGTTGGTTCGCAAGGCAGCCGTATTGGCGTATTTGACGAAAACATCCCCAGACGACTTTGTATGACTGTAAAGCTGGTGCCAAGACATTCCATCAATTGCGCGAACCTGTGGTCCAGCATCTGAGGCGTCTGTGACTTTGCCGGTGATCCAATTTGTGATCTCTTGGGAGAGTGCAGAAAGTTGACCTTGCGTTGCCAGGAGGATGAGACATCCAGCCACGACGTACCCATTCACACAAACCATAGCATGACCTCCGTCTCCATCGATGAACTCGTAAACGATGAAGTTTGCTTTGCCTACGCAATTAACGCGGGTCTCAAGCCCTGAAGTTTGCGGGCCCTCATTCCGACGAGAGAGTCCCGTGGATGCGGCGTCGCAAATGATATTCCCCAACAATGAATGTAAAAAGACCTTTGCCGAAAACAACGTGGTGGGTTATCACCTCAACGTTCTTGTCGTCTTCAATCGATATCCTTCTCTCGATGGTGGTGAAGGAATAGATGAAGCTTGCAGCAGTGATGAGTCCGAGAACCGTGTAAAGAATGCTTGAATTGACCATGGGATCGATGAGTTTTATGAGCTAGAAGTCTCGTCAGCCCTTTTCGTTTGGAATTTGGGTCAGGAGAAGACTTACAATGGCAATGAACTGGCCCATGAGATTATTAGAACCTCACACCCCCTAACATTCGATTCTGGAAAATCTAGATTGTACCTGGAATTATAAAGACGATGATGTGCTGAAGCGGAAAAATAATCGACTTCGGACGTGATGAATGCTATGGAGAATGACTGTGCTCAGAAATTGGTTCAAGAAGCTTGAGATCTAAAGAAAGCTTGAGGTACCACGTCTTTTATGTAGTCTCGAAGAAGCCAAGACTTCTTCTTGCATATCCAGATTCCTGGTGACCTGCCTCTTAGAGAGAGGGTTATGCAGGGCTCAAAAAGCGTCTGCATCCAACAAAGTTGAGGCAGCTCACTTTCTCCAACGGTCTCAGTCCATCCATATCTCTGGTGGAGCCCAAGTGCTTTCGATTCTGGTGATCTTATCGATACTATCGACTGGTCACGGTCTTTCGGGTAGACCTAGTCCATATTTGTACTCTCGTCCGAGCATTTAGGAGGAGAATGGAGTTGTGTTGGGTTCCGGACCTCAAAGTGTCCACTGTTGGATATGCACCTCTGCAGCCTGCGTGATTAGCACATGCCTCATCTGGAACTTCCTCCTTAACAGCAGCTGGGAGATGAATGCCACATACGAAGCACATTGTGACCTTTGATGAATGGCAAGCTACAGGTATTGCTTAAGTGAGCATTGGGTGAAACTTGGTAACTGCAACAGACTCCCGACTTGACTTGGGGGACTGATGAAAAGCGTCCAGAAAGAAGACCCGGAGAAGGCATCTTCCAAGCAGCAAAGTCTATCTCGGTGATCAAGTAGACGGAAATAGAAGTCACAGGAAATATGTTTGCTCGAAAATGTGACGAAATTTCACGGCAGGCGTTCGCCGAGGTTGGGTGTGACATCTGGATAAGCTTGTGTTAGCCGCCCTCATGGAGCTTAGATTGTCGGGTGTTCATCCCGGTAGCATTGACAGCATGACAAGACCTGAAAGTGGTCTGTTCCCCGGCGTGCGGCCGGACTCATGACATGCAAGCGAGTGGACCAAAAGCTGTGGATCGCCAAATTCATTCACTCCTCAACGCACTTCAGGGGATAACACGTGGAAATTGATACCGTACCGTAGTCGTTACTCGGGAACTGAAACCGAGTTTTGCCGGGTTGGATATCCGGTGGGTTCCGTGTTAGCGCCGGATGACTCGTACCTTTCGCGCCTTCCGTTAACCTCAACTGTGATGATAAGGCTTCTAGCCTACAGTAAAAGCTATCCTTGCCCAGTGCTACCAGAGTGGCCAGTGCGTCCGCGTTGCTAACGTGTTGATTGGGGGGTTTCCGCGCTAGTGGGCCAGTGTCGTTTTCAAATTTCGTTTTGGTGGCATTCTCGGGTCACGTGGTAACCCGCAAAGAGGGAGGCAAACATGGTGCGTGTTCGGTGCCAAATGGTTGATTTGGGCTTGGCACTTAGGGTGAAGGTTCTTGGGCAACATTGATGTTGATATCTGCAAGTGGCCGCGGTATGCTCCCGCACAAGGGCGGAGAGAAAAAATGTTCCATTCAAGAGCGTCTCACTCCAGTGGACCCTGCATCCGACCGCTTCCGACGAAATCCTTGGCTGCATATGTATTGAAAGTACTTCGTATCAAGGGTAACAGTTCCGCCAAGTCTGTATCCACTGCTTCTGGGAGGTCTAATAGATACAGGCCACAGCTAAAGCAACTCATGGAAATAGCTAAATCAACTCATGCCAAGGAATTTCGGGGAATCCGAAGGGTGCATTTATTAACCTCGCCCCGCCATATCAATTTGTACTGCAGGGCAAGGGCCACTTATGCATTCTACTTAATTATGCTAACTCATCTGCATCATCCAATTTAAAGTCTGCATCTTGAGTATACACTTCTACCCCTCCAATTACATCCCTTTGTATCACACATGCAAAAGCTTTATTAGCATCTACCATACTATCTAACTGATATATTGATGACATCCCATGCATATAACCCCTTTCCCGCTAGGTTCCTGGCTCGTACATATCCCGATACCCACGCTAAAGCCTCTATATGGCTAGTGCAATCGGTGATGGGCCAGTTTGTATTATAAAAGACTACAGTATAAATAACACAGTTAAAACAAAAACCAGTAGAACTAAGCTTAACGGGAGTTTAAAGAGAAAGGGGTCTCTACAAGTATTAGAAGATACTACACGTAATATGCCTCCACCAAGAGCACCTTTTAGCCTACCTTTCCCTTTCACTTTCATTAGATTTAAGAGAAGAAGAGGTATCGAAATAAAGACCTTAAGAAAAGTATATTCTTATAACTTAAAATAATACTAGTAGTAATATATATCTTTAAGTACAATTACTCCACTCTCTTACTTTCTCTTATAAATAGTATATTAACAAAGGAGGCCAAGGGCCTTTAGTATTATATATATACAAATATCTAAAGAAAGGCCAGCGACTAAGAGCTTACTATACTCTTGATTTATTTAGAGTAATACGTAGCCATAGACAGACTGGAGGACAGCAGCAAAAAGAGGGATGTTTATACTATAGCAAGGCCGTAGTTATTACTTAGTAATCGTCGTCTTAATACTTTTCTATTATACTGTCTAAAAGAGCTTCATTTTGAGGAACATATTACGAAGGTCGCTATGGCTATGCCACAAATATGTCTTAAGAGTAACATTAACAACCCTTAATAGAACTAGTAATATTAATTCCAAAGTAACATAATTAATTAACCTGAAAGATAATAAGTTTCTCTTTCCAAAGGAGCCAAGTATTCTCACAGTAACTTACAGCTTCCACTAGAAACTCAGTACACATATTCTAAAGAGTATTATTAAAAGCCTTCTCAATTGTACTAGAAAGTAATACATTCCAGGGGCTCAAGAATACTTAAAAGCATAAGTGGCGTATTCAAATTCTGTCGGGGCATTTAATAGGGCCAGGGAAGTACTTTTTAGTTTTTACTAATACGTTTATATTAACGTGCTATTAATAAAGGAGGTGCCGGGCCTAGGGGAAGAATACTTTAAGACACTTAATAAGAGTTAACTCCTTATTTATTATAATAGAAATTAGCTGTTAAATCATATATTAAGACATAATACCCTTAAGTTATATAAGAACCTATTTATAGTCTGATTCCGTCTCCCTTGACAAAAAAGCCATCCCAAGTTGAATCACTATATTATTCCCTAATACTCCACAGATATTTAGCAAAGGCATATTAAATCAATTAGTTTTATATATGTAATCGAGTAATAAAACATTAGAATACTACTTCCAAAGTTGTAAAGAGGAAGGGTCAATGAAAAGGAGATGTCGCAAGGGTCCAGTATTTAATTCGTACCGAGAAGAGTAATCGTTGTCTTGTAACTCCTATATAATTTACTAGTAATAAGAAGCTTTTAATTATAAGAATAAGTACCTGCAAAAGCCATTAGATAGGTGTCTTACTACCTAATTACTCAATTCGCGACTTCTGAATAAGGTTAGAAATATCTTTTAAAGTCAACGTCACACTTAAGTCTTCCTCACGAAGCGCAGATAGAATTTACGCGTTAGAAAGGCCAGTCTTTGCAAAAGTATTAATAGAGACACGAGTTTCTGTTACGACCTCCGATGCGCCTCGTATTCTAACCGACACGGCTCGTAGCATCGGCTGGCTATGCGACGGCGCTAAGCCTAATTAGGAAGACTAGGTGGCGAGTATACGACATATTAATATGAATAGCGCTCGACTACGCTAGGCCTTATTAAGAGAGCCCCCCGTGTATTTATACTTAAGCTCTCCTTTTCTCCTTGTCTTTTCTTCTCGATTCCGAGCGTAGCTTTAGGTCTAAATACAAACCTAGAGTCTAGTCGCCGTATCAGCCTCTCGCCAGCCGTAACAGTGGGTCTTGAAATTCTAATAGCGAAAAAAAGCAAGCCGTTGGCTTCGATTTTATTATGGCGGCTTAATAATAAGATTTTTTTAAATATCATATTTAAAATTTATAATAACAAATAAACATTATAATATATTACGTGGCTAACTCTTCGAGTTTTATAACCTTAGGTATTCTTAAGCGTAGTATTGTCCTACTACGTTAAACAAGGTGTGCCTAATTTTAGAAACCCCTTTTAAACTTATTATTTTACAGGTAGTAGAGGGGAACTTTATAACGAGCATTCGTAGCGAAGCATTAAGTGCGATGCTATTTCGGATTAATATTAATACTAAGAAAGAAATATAAATGAATTACAATAAACGTAAAGGAACTTTTTCCTTTAAATTTTATAAGGAGATTTAATTTAATATAACCATCGTTACTATATAATTTGCTTTACATTCTCTCCTTATACCTTAGTATGCTTATAACTCGACTTCACCGTATTAAATAAAGAAAATAGAATTAATTTCTTATTAATGGTTTACCAAGTAATATTATTTACTTAAGAACGAGGTAACCAAACCGTCTTATTAGCCCGCCCTATACTACTTCATCTCAAATTCATGTGGCAAAAGATTCGTCGGCGTAAGGTATACCAAATCTTAGAATACATAAATTAATTACATGCTACATCTATACTAATTTAACTTACAATATTTGCCTTTACTAGTCACTAAGATTCATTATCGATTAAACGGTATGCGATAACTCAACCTTACTAGCGAATAAACAAGGCTACCTCAAACCTAAGAAGTTAGCCTAGTTCGTGCACTTTCTTAACTATTATTTTCTTCTTTCCCGAAGCCCCTTTATACGAATTCCTTCTTTTTATCATCGCATCACGACACAAGATACACTTTATAAAGAAATAGGATACCTTACAACGTTTATACATATAAGAAGTTAAGAAGATCATTTCTTAGCCCTTTAATACGTGATGGTATCATGCTTTATTATTAACTTTTAAAAAGGTTACTATCTCGTTATTTGATTATTATCAGCTAGTGGTGGTGATACCATTAGAATATTAACCCCATACAAAAACCGGGGGTAATTTACTACCACTAGCAAAACCCACAAATTCTACGAGTCAGTGGTAAACAATCATTCGCTTCCCTAACTCCCCAAATAGAAGACTAAGCTTGTCACCAAAAGCATTCCATCAAACCATCCGTGACCTGCCTAATGACTACAACTTAAGGGTAAATGATCGCATTAATATAATACACGGGGATAAATAAAGATGGCATTAATCTAACGCAGAGCACTTCGGCATTGACTTTGGCATGCTTAATTCTGGAGGAAATAGGGGTGTTGTTCGATGGGAAAGATTCATATGAAGCTGCGCAGGTGGTGATTTAGAACGATGACTTGAAGAAAGATCTCGAGAGGGAAGGAAACTGAGGTGATAGCGTATTAGAGCTACGGAGAAACACACAAGCTGCTCCTCCACGATAATCTTATTTTCGTATTCGACAACAGGCTGTCGGCTATTTATCTTTATTGAAGTCTTTTTATGTTATAAAGAAATTGAGTAACGAAACTGGTTATAGAGAATAAAACGTAGCGGGGCATCGCCTAAATACCAACAACCTCTCACTAAGTACAAGTGTTCACATTACAACAAACGTTTCCAGTTTCCTCTTCCCTTACTCCAGTTTCTCAAAAGCTTCCCCTTTCATGAGCCTATACACGTCTTTCAAGTCAGTCAGACAGATTCTACATGCTCGGGTATTAACTCACAACATTCTCTAATTAGAGAGTATTTGTCTTGGTCCTTGTACGTGTAATAATCACTAATTTCACTGAGGTAACGAGATACGATAGGGGTTTTCTGGTGATCAGCCGGAGAGGTTCCAGTAACAAAAGACTAATTGCTAAAGAAGGTAGACTCTTCTTCAGAGGAAGCTGACTATATACTAGAGTAATAAAGAAGTAAAGAAATGTGACTTTTCTGTTTGCAGATAAAGAATAAGGCTGCATTCAGTACGAGGAATGAAGCCGCATTCAATACGGGCCATTACAGTACGTTCCAAGTACGTATGGTACTTTCGCACCGGCGAAGATCGCGATAATGTCGCTGGGTTCCGTTCCATTCGATACGCGAGCCATGTAGCCATGGTTCGTGATAGCGAACCTATGTAATGGTATTGAGTAGGGCTATCGGTCGGTACGCTTTGGGTACTTCCTTTCGTTGGGGACTTACTCCTGGAGTTCTGTTTGCCTAGTGGTAGTGTTGGCGTTAGCGATGATGGCCTTGCTGCAGTAGCACTTGGCCTGCCTCTCTAGCGGCGGAGGATTTATATTTAACTAATACTGAGTACAAAGTAGGGTGCGGCATGCTTCTTCTTATGCTGGAGCCCCTACAACATATTTCCTACTTAATACCCGATCAAGTGGGTATGCTTTGCTTCGAGGGTTTCGGCGGACCAGACCTTTACTCTATGTCTCCCCTAGTTTGCTCCTTAAGCCTACCTTGTATAACCCCAGTTTGTATTTAAGTCCTCATTCACTTGTTTCCTTTCCTTAGTGTTATATTTATAACAGACTCCGGAATTCTCCCCTAGTGACAGGTTAGAACCTAGGATACATGCTGATTAATACCTTTCTTGCAATTTTATATGAACACTAGTTCCCAACCTTCCATACTCATATTGGATCCATGAGAATTCCCTAGAGTTACAGCAAGATATTAAAATTATAGATCTTATTGCCCACAGTTAGACCGACCAGCGACACCCATTGAGATCTTCAATGAGTAGTGATTCTGTGCCGTAGCTACTAGTAATAGTATTAAGTCTGTGTTACAGTTTCTAGGCGATGTCCATTATCCTTTCAATGATCTATAATTAGTAGTGATAATCATTTCATCATGTCCCAAGTCTTACGCAATTCTTAAATGTATATGCAATTCTAATTTCGGTCCCTAAGTGTTTCCAGGATAATACCAGGAAGCGACTTGGGAGCGAAAGTAGACCCCCCTTCCTCCTTTAGATGCCAGAATTGGATCTCGGAGCCGGAATCGTTCCCTCTAAGCATAGTGGTGCAGTTATATTAGCAAGATACGAGGACTATAAAAGAATGAATCCCCACGGCCTGCACCTTTACCACAGAAAAATAACCATGCATAAGTTCAAGAGGTCAAGACCACGTATCACGCTCTTAGAGTCGGATCAACCCCCAACGCCCACGCCTATTGACGCCAAAATTGCTCACAATAATGGGACATCGGTAGCAATTGAGGCGACTAACGAAAGCCTACAAGCATCGAAAACTGTTCCCACCTCTAGCCTCTCCGAGATAATTGAACAAAGAACTAGGGAAAATGGCCGATTGAGACATGAGCTTGGGTACCAGTAGAGAAAACAGGCAATAGACCTATCTACTTTAGAGAAGGTAGGACGAGTTGTTGCTGAGCTTCGCCACACTTTAAGGGAGCACAAAAAGCTTGAGTTGACCATGACATTGGGAAAAGCGGTACAGGTGAAGAGGCTGAATGATTTCTAAGACCCTTAAGAATTTTTTGAACTTTTCTTGATTTTAATTTGCATGATTGTTACTTGTATTGAACTTATTTCCTTAAGTCCTCAGCTGTTAAATTGTTCATAATTTCATTATTCTAATTGATTGATTAACGTCCTTCCCTGCACCATACGTGCCGGAAAAAATGATAGATAAACATACTCGACCGCCCTTGTCTCAAAGAAAACTCCCTCGATCTTAAGAACTAAGTCTGTTCTTGCACTCTCGAATCGCCAAATAAATGTTTATTTGTCAAGTAATGGGACCGCTCTCAACCCTTAAAACAACCAATACGGAAAAATGAAATGCGCACCGGAGGAGAGGTACTGCAATCTTCGAGGCTCACCCACGAAATCGCCTAATACACTACAAATGCGCCGCCCTGTTTGACTCGATATATTATCCAGAAAAGTCTTACCCCCTCAACTAAACTGCTCCCTAATCTATGTTTCGCCTTCTCTAGCGAGCTCTGCAGGTACGTATCTATGAGAGTATTCTCTTCGTTTTCTCCTTCACCCACTCCCTATTAACATAGGCAACCCAGATAATCATCAATATGGCAAAAAATGATACTGCAATCTCCCAAAATATCCAGAAATTGGGATTCCTAGGGAGGGGGTTGTCGCTGAAGGAAAACAAGGCTGCAAGGAGGCTTAAAGGAACGAAAACAGCGGCGAGCCAGGTGAGCACCTCAAGTTTCTGAGCGTGTTTTTTTTCTTCTTGGGTGTCGAAGATTTGGAGAGCGTGAAGTTGGAGGTTGGTTACGCCTGCGATTTTTTTACGCCACGATTCGACTTCATTGAAAATGTAGATCCAGTCAACTTTGTCATCAGTCGTCCACTGGTGAGGAGTCGTGTGTCTTTGAATATGTTTCTCTCGGGATCTTGTCGTTTGGTAAGGCTCTTTGGCATTATTGTCTGGAATCCGGCCCTCGGGGTAGCGGGTGTAGTAAGGCTCGTGTTCCGGAACAGCACCAAGGTTGTAGAGGTTCTGTTTAGCGTGCGACCAGAATCTGAGGGCGAGGGTTCCCATACTATGCAAGCCTCGAACAGTAGTCTCAATTCGCTCCAACTGGATGTGATTAAAGTCAACTTTCTCCACAGCCGCAACGCTGTACTCGTGCTTAAGGAATTCTAATGTAACCATCCAAATAGATGCGACAATTTTCCTCAGAAATAAAGCTGCGTCACTAGGATCCTTTCCGAGAGAGGAACCTGGCCACCCCTTTTTGGTATAAAACACAACATCATCTAGCATGGAGCTTCTGTGAGGCCCATCGCGCCTTTGCTGGTCTTCATTCGCCAAAGAACTCGACCAAGGGACAAAGTCAGCATAACCCCCTAGGAACCTACTTGGGCTTTGCTGGTGTCTGTGTTGATGTTGGTGAAGATGCCGGACATACGGTGGATCTACAAGCATCACTGCTGTCACCTAATTAGCATAGGACATCCTGGTGCAAAGAATCCAGAACTCACCGTCCCAGCTCCTTTCGTCAATGCCGTCTTGTACACAAGACCAAAACGAAGCCTTGCATCGCGATAACCCAAAATTCAAATCCTCGCCTCTGTTGTTCTCGTCGGGCGACGGTTCATCCGATGGCTCTAGCCAAATATTCCGGTAAACGTTAAAGCCCAGCCGCATATCATCGGCATTCTGAATTTTGTACTTTGTCTCGTGGAACCTTTTAGCTAGGTCAGACGCATATTTCTCCCAGGTCGTAGGGTCTAGATTAAAAATCTCCCAATACTTCAAGTGGAACTGCTTGTGCGGGTCGTGTAAAGATGGTAACCTTGGAACGTTTGACCTATCCTTAGGCGAGTCCTCAGATCTCTCAGTGACACGAACATGGCTAGCGAAGAAGGCGGGATCGATTCTGAATCGGCTGCCGAGGGCCTCGATCACTTCGGCTGTAAGGTCTTCAACAATAAAAAGTCGCCGGTGGCCTGGAGGAGTTTCGCGAAATACGTCGAGGAAGTCGTAGAGTTCTCTACTAGATGAGGGTCGGAATTCTTTCGTCACGCTCGGAACATAATCGCCCGCAAAAGCAAGATCGAGAGCCGCAATCCTGCAGTTGAATGTTTGCTGCTGAAACATAAAATGATTGAGATATTCGAGGTTGGGATTTCCTTTGCGCATGTGGCCTATGAGCTGGTGATAGGGCCCCTGACATCCCATGATTCAATGGCAGTACTTTTATTACAGATAAGCCCGGATTGAGTGTACAGGGTACCAAAAAAGCGACTTGAATGCGCGTAATATTCAATGTCAAGATTATGGAAGGAACAGGACCAACATAGCCTGAAACTAAATACATTAAATATCTCATTCCAGACCTCCTGTACCGTCGTAGGCGTGGATTGTGGCATGATCTCTTTGGTAGCAAGAGCCTATGAAATTGCGACAGTTGTCCACTGAATGCAGTTTATGCCGCCTCAACCAGAAGCTGAATATTAATTATACAGGGATAAAAGACTAACTTTAATTATTGTTAATCTGCAGCCAGGCCGTGACGTGTACGCTAAAGTACCTTAGCTTACAGTGTTGTGTTACCTAATACCTGGGAACGTAAGCATGCTACGGGCGAGACCTTTTTGATATGCTTCAATGATTTTTGGACCGGAGCACAAACGAGGAATGATACGGTTGGTGGAAGCCCGGAGGACACCCCGCGCTGCACGTGAGAATACGGTATTCCCCTCCGATCCTACGGAGCACAGCCAGAGAACGAGAGGGTATGCGAGGATTCCGGGAAGGAGGCTTGGTCGAAGGAAGGGTGTTGGGCTGGCAAGAATCTTCATGCGGGCAATGCATCTTGATATGTGTGAACAATGCATGCGCTCACTGCACGCTCCTGCCAATCTGGCGGACTCGTTGCCGAGTTTGCGGACTTGAAAGATAAAGAAGAGGTGCGTACATTTGCTTAAGCCAAACTAGGGGTCCCTAGACAGGAATTAGCTGATCATCTTGCCTCGAATCAGCTCACTATTATGACAGTGTGGGCGGGCTGACAAGGCCGGGATCGCACGGCGCAAATCCGGGGTCGTGGCCCTAGGGGTCTTCTCCGGGAGCAGGGGGCAGGCGAGCTATTGTCTACTCCCTACAGGCCTAAATAAATGTCAAATGGTCGGACCAATTGAACACCAAGATCTGGTATCATCACCAGGTGATTGGTCAGTCCACGCTCAAAGTCCCACTGGAACTGGTGACATTTAACATCTAATGCGGCCTGGGGGTAGTAATGAGGGCTGGGAGCCCCCTAGCAATAACACAGTAGATGGGAAATAACACAGTAGATGGCATCATGCTCTGCGAATTTCCTCGGGATGTTTAGCAGGCGCACCCCATACAAGTACTAGTCAGTTTGTGTGTTGTGCTGTCCCTCCCAACGCTGCCTCGTGCGTCTTGCATGCGCCAAGGTGTTCGCTTGATCGAGATTATTATGAGTGATCGAGTTTCCCAGAAAAAAGTGATGATGTCTTGTGTATGCACTCACCCCTCTCTCCAACGATTGGAAGAGGGTGGTCGAAAGTCGGCGGAGCCCGCTCCGGTTCGTTCATGATTGCGCTGCGAGGGACTCGCTTGTTACCTAGGTAGGTAACTACGGTAAGTAACTTATCTGATGTTTTGAACGTCGGACAAAAAGCGTCGCTGCAGCAAGGGCTTTCTAAACGAGAATCTAGACCAATGGAAAAAGCATCGAAATGTTAAAGAACAGCCCACTGCCTAGCGACGGCCTTGACCCCTCCCCACAATTCTGTGTAGATTCGATATCTATATCTTCCCCATGGACCCATCGGAAAATATATTTATTCTCCGTCTGCGCGAAAAATAAAATAAAAATCGGGGTCTAGATCAGACACCATAAACACAAACAGCAACCTTTGTTTCACACTTCCTGCGATTATGACCTTTAACAAAAACAGTGCCGTAGCTGACTGCTACATAGGCGATGCTCTGGACAAAGCTCGCGTAACAACCCGCCTTCTTATGTTATCCTCACCCTTATGTACACAGGCTAAACGCTTGCGCAGGACTATCCTGACTTCGACCAAGGAGACTATAACTTGATTCCGCAACTATGCAGCCCCGTGGATCTCAACGCATGGTCTTTCTTGCCGCTGCCTTCACCAGAAAGTCCATTCCTTGATACACCACTATCAAGTACGTATCAAGACAACAGCTGGAATCCCTTCGACTGGCGTTTCGGTTCTCTGATGACCCCAGACTCTATAGAGACTGAGTTCATCATCCCAGAGAAGCTCGCCACAAAAGCATACCAGGACGCATACCAGAACGCATACAACAATGTCGCCGAGCCTCAACAAACAGAGCCATGGTTTGTCACTCAAGCAGCCAGTGACTGCGTTTCGGCATCCCAAGCATCAGCAGGCTCTTCAGGTGCATCCCCCCCAACCCGAGAATCATATTCTTCCTCGCCATTGGAGATGCAACGCGGCTCGGGCAAGTCTATTCCTTCCGGCAGGACGTCAAGC
>MU270716.1:13870-28052 GCA_021432625.1 Leptodontidium sp. 2 PMI_412
CAGACTATATACTACGAAACCCCACCGAATCTCCACCGAAACCAGTCCGGCTAAGCTCTGACCCCTGACTTTGACCCGCACCCACTTTTCCAGACCGAAGTATGCTCATGTAGGGACCTGTGGACCAACAATTGAAGAAGAAGAAGAAGATTTCGAAGAAAGGAATATATTTATAAGTAAGTTTATATATCTTAAAATTATTAATTATAAATACTAATTAATAAAAAAGGTCCAAATTAAAGCTTTAAATATAACACAATTTTAAATGCCTCAGCTAGGTAAGTAATGATAATTATTTTACTCTTAATAAACTTACTAATTAATTTTAGATACTACAACTCGGTGGTCTTCGACTTATAATATGCTCAATAACTTTCTAATTCTTTATTAGCCTATTAATGTAGTTATGCAAAACTCTAATAAAGCGGACCCGCTGTCTGTAGACTGCGTATTTGGTTATATAACCTCTTTACCCCACGCCACGTGATTTCTGCGCAACACACCCCCCAGAGGCGGCGGAATGATAATCCTGTCTCCGGCGTCTCTGAATACCTCTCTGGCGCATGACTAATCAATTGGCCTACGACCAATCAATGGCGCAACCAGGTAGCCCCACGAAATAGGCTTAGCGCCTATTTCGCTGTATGATGAGCGAAGGTATGTCCGGCGTTCTGCCGTTTAGGCGAAAACTTCGCTTAAGGCAGAAATCCCAGTTCGCTTAAAGCGAGCCGGCCGAAGCTCGGCAAAGAGCAGAGCATAAAAAACCCAGGGACGCAGCCCCCATGACGTAGCTCGTGGAAACAAGCTGTGGCTCTTAACTGACGTACGAAAGGGGGTTTCAGGTGGGGCTCGTCCACCCCTGCCGGGCGGTGAGACTCATCGAAGCTCGTAGAACCTATGCCTCCTACATTGATTTAATGACTGTCCCTTACAGATTTGTATAGAGTAAACATCGTCAAAATGCCTTGGACACATGAAACCCCAACTCGTGTGCGCTTTAAAACTCTTCTTAGTGAGGGCTATTCCCAACGCGCTGCAGCACGCAAGCTCGGTATTCCACGCTCTTCAGCACAATATTTCCTGAATAAACCTGATCGACAAGCAAAACCTCCCGGCGCTCCTTCAAAGATATCAGACGAAAAGATTCAAGAGATAATTAGCTGGTTTACAGGCTATTATGAGCGGCGAGTTCTTTCCCTTCGACAAATCCGCGAGAAATTCAAATTAGATTGTTGCGATAATACTTTACTTGCAGCTTTCCAGCGTCACGGTTATCATTACCATCGTCCTGATTGTAAGCCATTTCTATCAAAAGAGAATAGGCTTAAGCGGTGGAGCTTTTCTATTGCGAATTGGGACCGGAAGAAAGAGTATTGGCGACGAGGGAGATTCACAGATGAGACGATTACTCGTACAGACTTACTACGGAGACGGAAGGTCCTTCGTCGACGAGGGGAAAGAAAGAGGCTAGATTGTATTCAATTTACCTTCCACTCAGGGCATAAGTCAGTAATGACTTGGGCTGCAATTGGGTATAATTACAAGTCACCATTATACTTTGTTTCGTACGAAGGAGAGGGAAAGGGATTTACACAACAAAAGTACGCAAACCAGATCCTCAAAGGACCGTTGAAGGAGATATTTGAACAACCAGGAGACTTCTTTTGCGTGGAGGATAATAGTAAGGTTCACGGAAAGACTGATACGAAGGGGAATCATGGATTTTGCAATGCTATACGATTAGAGTTGTCAAGGGCTCGAATCAGGTGACTTTCATACTTTTATGAAGCTATTCACAACTTTGTATCAGCCACCCGAGCTAACTCGTAAACGAACATAAAAGACAGATTTCCTTAAGAATATCTTCTCTCCTTGTAATCAATCAATTCAACCAAGTCGCAATTGTCCACGTACTTGCACTCGTTCCGTGACACATACCTGCGACTCGCGAACTATCAATCTGGATACGATCACTCGTCACGTGTTTTCTTGTCGTCCTCAACCGCCTTCTAGGCGCCGAAAGAATCTAGATGACCTGTACTAAGACGTGTTCTTGCAAAGTTGGATATCTGGAGCTTCTAGAAAGTACCGGATTGTCAGACAAGCTGTTCTTGGCAACCCGCCCCGGAGCTTCTCGGACTCGGTTGATCTTGAAGCTATCCACCAAAGGGAACGGGCTCACATTGTCCATAATGAGCGACAAGCGATGCAAGACACAGGGCCAAAGGACCTAGCGCTTACTACTCCGTGGATGGAGCGTACAAAGTGGGCGTATGTCTATGAAGGAGCCCGACGGGATCTGCTTGTGAGACTTAGCGAAGTTGGACCAGCTTGGGTTCACAGCCGAGACTTTCTGATAGGGGAGTATGAAGGCGTCAACCTTGTCAGCAGGAGATGCGATGAGCAAAAGATCTGGCAGCTGATGATAGCTCTGGACCGTGCATTGGACCGATGCGAAGAGACAATGCGCCACCCAGGTCACCCGCTACTCTGCTGGCTGAACACAATATACTCTCACCGATTTTACCCAAAACCGTTCGGATTCTTAGGCAGAGCGGCAACGCGCCAGAGATATCGGAGATTATGGAGAAGATTCATAGCATTCCTCTTCCGAGCGTACAGATTACCTCCAGAAGTTCGGCAATCGGCGCTCGGGGTTCGCTTTACCAAGACGCAATTGAACCAATTAAGACAGGTATGGGAAGACGAGGCATTGGTCGAGGACGTGGGTGGGCATGTTGACAATGAGCGAGATGAGAAAGAGTTATACTATGACGATAGTAGTGATTCCGACGAAGAAGAAGAAGAAGAAGATAATAAAGAAGAGGACGACGACAATGATCTCATTAGGCGATTTAATGAAGACGAAGATGGAGATGAAGATCAAGACAGTGATCAAGCCGAAAATGAAGAGATAGAGGAAGATACTCGGAGTCGTGAGGAGAGCGAAGAGGAGTGCTCTTCTGGCACTAATACCCCTGAGGTCGATAAGCTTGCAGAACTCGTGTTCCGCCTTAGTGTGTTTTGCTGTACAGAGGTCTTCACTGATGGCCAACCAACTTCGAGCTTGCTTGTCTACTATTCCGGCGTCCTCGGCTGCACTGACGATGGGTCTACATTTCGGCGCCCTAGAGATTATACCCCTCAGCTTTCGGCGTTGATATATATTCAACGCCTCTTACTACTAGAATTCGCTCTGCCGTACAGGACGTATACGTATGTGGGTCTTAATTAATAAATTATTTAAAAAGTTATAAAGACTACGTTGTTAAACTCATTTCTATGGTCCACCGTCACTTAATTTCCCTCTATGAGAAAGTCTACTCTCTTTGGTGTAGGGATGCGACGACTCAACACCTGTACGCGGTGCATCCTACGAACCTCCAGTACTCTTTTGAGTATCTGCAGAGCTAAGATTGAGTCACAATCGGTTGGAGTTGTGGCCACCACGACAAAGCACAGAATCAACGAAAGATCGAAACCGACTACCTGTGTAGGGAACAGGACCACCACACCGAGGTGTTCAGTGGAACTGATTGCCTAGTACGATCGATCGGTCGGAACCCTCTGGGGTAGCGACGCGGAGTTGTTCATTTCGGTTCGAATCTACTACGTGTACGACAAAAGGCGCTCTTTCCTGTGGCTCTTTCGACCATGGGTTCTCTATATACCATACTATCTCTCCCGCCTGTCTTGGTGCGCCCGGCTATATCGACATATACATACCCGAAAGTGGAAGGGACACCACCGAGGAGGAAAGTGTTATGTGGGGTTGGCAGAGGGTTAAGTAGGGAAAATACGGTATATTCGGAAGAAAGGGGTTGAGGCGGTTAGGGGAAAGAGATGCTTGCGGAGTAGGGGCAGTAGGAGAGAAGGGAGAGGAGAACAGATGTCTACTTTGGTTATGCAGCAGGTGGAAGGGCCTGCTTGGGACCTGATCCCCAATGTCCCCGGTAATACATGAGAGGTTTTTAGGGAAAGTATGTTAGGGCTTGGCTGGAACAGTCCCTTCAGGGCACTTTGTGCTCCTGGCTTTCTTATTTTTTACTCTCAGACTTTGTATATAAGACCCCGCCTCACCGGATCGCTAGGCCTGAGGGTCCTAGCCGTGCTACTATCCGATCGGCTGCTGTCAGGGTTGACTTTTCGCTTCGGGCTGTGGCACAAGAGCCACAGGCTGTTACTCCAGGGCGGCGGCTTCAGTGGCTTCAGCACGATCACGTGGGGAAAGTCAACCCTGGCAGCAGCCGATCGGATAGTCATCGACTTACACAGCACGTTAAAAGGAATCAATCAATCAATCAATCAATCTCTTTGGTGTAAATGACTGAGACAAAACATTACACCGCAGAGCTGCACTTTTGGGCGATTGTCTGAAGTGATCAAAAGGTTTTTAGAAGAGTACTCATGTTGAGCATTTTGGCAATTCAATATTTCGTTCTTTGTTATCAAGCTTCAGGGTAATGCTTTTGGGGTTGTGAAGGCATATTTAAGCTAGAGTATATTGTAGGAAAGGGGTTGCTCGCTTAGCAAGGGGCCAGGTAATTATTCACAAATAGAGGTTGTTGAATTTTAGAGCTTGCTTGGTTCGTTTAGATTGCACAAATGGATTCGAACAAATTTCAGAATACAGTGCTACCGTACAAACTACTAACCGGCTCATCTCCTCAAGATCCAGGCCTGACGCGTGCTACTCGGGTACCTTTTCTTCTCATCTTCCAACCTATTTCCCGTCAAATTATCAATCCTAGCAAGCCTCTGTATCGACAGGATATTCGAGATCGCTGGATCTACAACCGTGTAATCATACACAGCCGCAGTATCATCTGGGATATGCCTGTCTCTGAGAGCAAACAACAGCTCGTAGATAGCATTGGCAGGACTCGAAATCGTTCTCCAAATCTTCACTCCAAGCTTACCAAATGGTAAGTACTCAGCGATCCGTTTATAAACGTCACCATCTCCCGTTTTTCTGTCCTCAGAGACCATGTTGTTGCGAATGTTACTTATCTTGCCATCCACAGCACTCACAATCAGCGACTCCGGATCATGTTTCTTGATAGACTCCAGCATCCATGTCAAAGCAAGGTCGGCGAGCACATGATTCGGCTCAATCACCTTACTCGCAAATCCCAATCTCGCAAGAAGGCGTTCCAAAGGTGCCCCACCTGCATCCCGAAAGAACTTGAAGCGCTGACGACCAAGATCATAATGCACACCTGGAAACCACTTCTCATCGATATGCCAATTCTCAGGATTGGGAAGCATCGTTCGGTCACGCCTTGCAAGACAGGGTTGGAAGATGTATAGTCGATCGTGCAGGGACACCGCTTGATAGACATGCTCGACGACGGAGGAAATGTCTTGGTCGTAGAACTCGGGCCAGTCGAGTCCTACTCCGCCCGTGAATGTGGGGATTCCGAGTGAGCCCACAGTGTCGAAGAGGCCCATGAAACGGATGGGAGGCTTTCGTTCGGGTTCAAAAGGGACTTCGTCACCGATCAGTGGCCACGATTTGCGCTGGCGAAACAGAAGTGATTGATTGGAGCGCGGCTCGTCAATGAGGTATTTCGAACGGTAAATCCGGTATACCTCACGACAAAGGAGATCGATTTCGTCATTATTGAGGAGGCCACGTTTGACAATCCCACAGTTGTTGATCATTCCGCCAACACAACGGAGAGTGTATGCCCCACGACTGAGACCAAACATCCAGATCTCATATTCTCCTTCCACGTAGTTCTCCACGATGTATCTGTAGGCAGCAATGCATTGCTCGGCAATGTCTTGGGCCGTGATGCCATTGAAGACATAATCTAGAAATGTACTGCCGAGTCCAACACCGTGAATGTAGCGACCCTTTCTCCCTGTTCCGCTAGGGATGAAATGTTCATCCTTATCAGTTGTGTTCGAGATGGATACGCCCACCATTTTTGCAAGCATATATATGTTGGTCTTGGTGGAGGCTTCTCTCCCACACCATGTACCATCGCAAAGGAGAATGAGGGGCTTCAGCTGAGAAGAGGACATATTGAGAGGGGAGTTCGACGGTGGCAAGAGTTCTATATGAGTCAGTAAATTCCGTAAGGAAAGGGACACAATGGAATGAGGGCTCACCATCAGTGGGAACCACAGAAAGTAATGGTTGGCCAGTGATAGAAGAACTAACCACTAGCCCTTGCCTGGAAGTGTCTGTATTAGATGCGGCTGAGGTTTCTTCCGCAGCAGCTCCTCTTGGCCGTCCTACTTCTACGTCCCCAATTCCTGACGCTGCGGAGAGTGACACGTCTTGCATATGTTTGTTTTGCGGCAGTGTCTGCTCCGGAGAATTCGACTCGTCACTTGTATCCTCTTGCTGAGATATTGGTACAGATACCGTGTCTGAAAACTGCGCAACAGATGCTTGTGTGCCCGGATATCTCAGCCAACTAGCCATGTTTAATGACACGTCTGTTCCCCAGGCTTCTGATAGCACGTGACCTATATTTTGAAGCACCGGTTCGATGGGTAGTATATACGCCCAAGGCCTTGCATTAGTCCGCGCAATTACGTAACCACAGAGCTTCCCTTCACGAATGACCAAAGCGCCAGAGTCACCATCCACTTCGTCCACTCATCAGCCTGTCTCTCACTAAGTAAGGGTGCAGAACGTACTGAGCTCATCCAATAGACCTACGGGTCTTGTATTGAATACTCTATCTCGCATGACAATCATTACAGGATCTCTCCCAATGAGTCCAATTTTTGGGCCCCTCCGTGTATAGATCCATACCTTGCCTGGCGTCAGGTCGTTCGTACGCCAAAAGTCATTTATGAGTTCGTGTTTAGACCCGGGCTCGGGCTCTGCACAGCGATTGGGTTTTTGGAGGCCTGGATGGGTTGACACAAGTGTCCAGTCTGATATGCCGTACTGGTATCGAAAGACGGTACCAAGCTCCAAGAGATTAGTGCCTTTGCGAAAGGTTAGCACTCGACGTCATGATATTTTCTTATTAAGGTACGTAATATGCATCGCAGAGGAAAAGATTACACATATTAGCAACGAGAAGGCCAGCATATACTTACCTGGCTTGTCTTTTTCCTGGGTCTTTGCTGAGCAGCCAACTAGCGGATGGGCAGATGTTAACGCATAATACTTATCCTCTATTGACAGTAGGCCACCGATTGTGCACAAAGGCGACCCATCCCGCCTTTCATATAAGGTCGGAGTCCTGGTATCCACAATGGCCATGCATGGTACACTGCAGAGAGTGTTTAGCTGCCCAGGAACTTTCACCCAAACGACACTCTCGTTCATAGATCCTTCTGGTAAGGCTGGATCGCTTTCTTCGCCAGAATCTCCCGACAAGGATTGATCGCTTTGTCCGCCAGCTCGCCTCTGAGGTCGAACCGCCAAAATGTAGGGAAACTCCCCAAACATTCTGTAATCTGCATGGTTTTTCTTCGTTTTCTCCTTTATCTTCTTGATCTGTTTCTTGGTCCCAGAAATAACAATTCTTGCTTCATTCCACGGGCCCGCCTTCGACTTTCCTACCATTTGATACTGCCAACTCATTTGGTCCGTCCCTACCGGACCCAACACCTCGCAAAGCCATGCATATATCAGCTCTCGTACGCAAGGGTTGCCATTGTGATATTTGTTGTAATTCTCGTCTTTCGGAACCGGCATCAATGGCATTCCCCAAATCCCCCTTTCGTACTCGATGGGTGCTCTAACCCTGTCGCTCCAAGCCGCCAATTCTTGCTCGGTATCTTTTCTGGTAGGCGGAGACATGTTGGCCATCGTACGGTCTTGCGTGCGCTCTCTGATGTTGATGTTGATGTTGAATTGCTAGGAGAAACTATCAGGTAATAGACATGCTTCCTGGAGTCTCTATGGGTCACTAACGTTAGTTATTGTCAAGAAGCTTCGCCTCATCGGAAATTTGCGAGATTCGCGTCGTAGCCTGTATCATGCAGAGGTCGATAGATTTCTGCCATCTCATGTAACATAGAACTTAAAGGAAAGAAGAGAGCAAGCGAGGCAACCTTGGCTGTTGAAGGATTACACGAGATATTCAGGCCGACCCAATGAAAGCTTGCAATTTAGTTGACGGAGTGTGCCATGTAACTTACCATATCAGTTCATCTTCACATGCTTTCTTTTCATTGGGTAGCAGCTAGTAATTTGCGATTTATGATTGGTTGAACCTCATAAGCTATTCAGCTGGTGGGTTTGTGTGGCTCTCTTCCTCCCAATCAACGCACCCCTCGAGCCATGTGACCCCGACGCCAAGCTTTCCCCGCACCCTATTATCGTGTTACGTAACTTTTCTGAAACGGTCTAATCGTCAGCTCGCCTCCGGTGGGCTTCCTGTTATCGCTATCGCTCTCAGTCAGAATAAGCGAATGCGGATTTTCGCCCGCCATCACCTTTGATGTTAATTGAGCGATAAATAGGTGTAATTTACTACTAAGAATACATTAGGAAGAATGAATTAATTTAAAGATCTTCCTCATCTTCACTATTATTATCATCATCGGATGAGACGCTATCCCAACGATCAGAATCCGACTCTTGAGAATCAGTATTATTACCAACTCTACGTAACGAATCGTCTGAATCTGTTGGTTACACAGGGTAACTCACCAATACTACTCGAGTAGATACAGTGACTTTTGGTTGATAGGCTTAGTTGTCTAAGAAGGAGGAGGGTGGAGGAGCTTAAGGCCCCTCACCACGCTAGTGCGCGGTGCCACGTGACGACCATGTGCCCCACTCCCAACAGCTTGATTTGGAATACACTATTTGCTCTTTCCTACGAGATTTGAAGGGAATTCGCAACGAGACTTTTAGCCGGTATAACACCAAGAAAGCCTGGAAAAAGTCAGGAATGTACCCAGCCAACTGCGATCGTTGTTTAAAGAACCTTAAAACCTTTACTCCACCTGAGGTTAATATTCAATCATCTACAGATCAAGAGCCTGGTTTACCTCGTACGCTAAAGAAACTAATACACGTGGAGGAGTCGACATGGCGCTGGCAAAACAAAGTTACGGATCTTTTAAGTAGTCCATCTCGACCAGAATTTGTCTCCTTTCTCCGTGGAACTCGTCAAGTTGCGATAGAATCTACTTTACAAACAGAAGAGTTAAATATTCTATCTCAACAGCGAAAGGACGAGATTAAGAGCAAAAAGCGGGGCAGGAAATGGTTCCACTTCAAAGATGGCCTTACTAAAGAGATCGCCGACAAGATGATAGCTGAAAGAGACGCCAAAGACGCCAAAACCGAAGCCTCTAAAGCACAGCGCCATATCGACAAGTTGTGGAGAGAAGAGCGTGATATTGAGTACCGGAAAGGTGTTGATGCTCGGGCTACAGAGCGTACCCGGAAGAGAATACTACGAGAGCGCCTAGCAAATGGTATTATTATAGAGGACAGTGATCCTTTGTTAGTTCCTATCCCTGATACAGAGGAAATTTGGTGGTCTCAACAACCTCTTGAACGGCAAGTTACTCGTCGGCGAAAGAGAGGGATTCCCAAGCTTGAATTACCTTCGTCGGCGCCTGTACTTAGAGACGACGATTTGACTATAATCATCGATACGGACGGCGATAAAGAGCTTCAATTGGACTATTTACATATACCACCACTTGTTGGAGACCTCGGAATTGATAGTGATGGCTTTAATTCAGACAGTAGTGGAGATTCAGACGATTCGTTACGTAAAGTTGGCGATAATACTGATTCTGGAGAGTCGGATTCTGATTATTGGGATAGCGTCTCATCCGATGATGATGAAGATCAGTGTGACACATGAGTAGAGTAGAGTAGAGTAGTGCTTTCAAACTAGAGCCAGTGAACATTCCACTTTTTCTAGCCAACAGGTGGGCTAGGATCGAGAGATCTCAGGGTTATGAGATTCTGCGCGACAACTTCCTCGAGCTTCTACAAGCAGTGAGGCAGCCTTCTCTTGAGAACCAAGCCTGAAATAGTGGGAATTCATGGAGATTCCCGGGTCTCGAAGCCACGTTAACTAAGGGAAGAAGGCCTTTCTCGATCCTAGTCCTCCTGTTGGCCAGAAAAAGTGGAAAGTTCAGGCCCACGGAAAAGGCGAGTACATGTACCAGCATCTATACCACAACCATAAGTGTGTAAAATGTAATATTCTAGGTCAGTAGTTCACGTAAAATTTCGTACTGGGTTTACAATATCTCATTCTCTCGATTTAGGTGAGCTATAATACTTCACGGACATTTCTTGTTCTTACACTTATGCCCTCGCGTTTCTTGTCTCTATGTGGTAATTTAAAGCTAAATTTGGAGGCGTCACGAATTACTCCGAGAAGGTCGCCAAAGGAGAGGAACTCGTGGAGTGATGCCATGATCAAGGTTCGTAATAGTATTGAATGAAGGGAATCTACGAATATATTATGCTCAAAACCTCCTCCTTACGAACCTACGAACTTACGGTCAATGCACAACTACGAACTGTCTTCGATACCTTGTATATTTTACGTCATCACTGTTTCTTTATACTATACAGGTCTACAGTAAATTCCAACCAGACGATAGATGGATATCAAGTAGGTCAATATTAATAACACAAGCTGAAAAATGAAGCCAATAGCAATCAGCCCTCCTCCTTTCCGACAGCCATCCTGGTCTCGCAATCCATATCCTCATCTGCCCTTAATCACGTCCTTTCCCTTATTGTAGCACACTTCTTAGAATCTCTCCCCGATCCTCCCCTAACTCGATATCTCCTTCCTCTGGCAGAACATGACATGGGTAATGTCGCTATTTCCATATAAAGGCGCTACTGAGCCCCCCACATTCCATATGAGGGACGACTAGCACCATCCGTTTCCGATTCCCTTACTCCCACGATAAATGAAACTCCTTAGGTCCAGCCAGCCCACCGAACAAAGAACCTCCTTGAATCGGCATTAACTCTGCTTTCACGGCTTTGCCAAATAATTGCTCCGTTGCCGTGACATTATCAATCACCTCTTGCATCATCCCCGAAAGAGGATCATTCCAAATATGTAACTTTCTTGCTTGGGGATGTTTCAATAGTATTCGCACCGTCTTGATCAGGGCCGACACCGTGCCTTCCTTCGTCAACCTCGGAAGATAAGTTTGGGTGGATTGTTTGTGAGCCCAAGTAACTACTACCGATTGCAGGCCCTGGAAGTGTTTGACGAGAGCCCGACTTGAGGCTTGCACATCCGAAGCATCACCCAAGCTCGCAAAATAATATGCACCGGAGGGTCGCCCCCACGCCAAATAGATGACCAGGTGGATGTGTGTAACCAAAGAAATGTACCGTGATGGTATGCGAGTTGTGAAAGCTTTCAGGCCGTGAAGGTTGGCCTCTTGGCTCGATCCGTAAGGTCCACTCCCGACCATAAATGTGTTGGCTGAGTATAAAACCGTGCTGGCCTCATGGTGGATCTGCCTGTTGACACCAAGGATTCCTCCAACGGATTTTGCAGATCTTTCCTTTTGGATAGCGGATGTTCGTCGAGGAGATCGGATGACAACAGGGTTGGACCGTTCTCGGGCTAGGACGAGATAATATACCATGTCCCGCATTTCGCGCGGTATAGAGAAGAATGTAATCGTCGAGCCATGGGCCTCCATTTCGCAACTTCAACTAAGCATTCTAAAATGGGAAATCGTACGGTCACTGGCGTTCTTCCTAATTATCGTATGCTTCGATCGAGGCTGTTCTGAAAAAATAATCTGGTGGTTGACTCAACAGAAGACGTCAAAATAAGCTTATTCTCTGCCTGCGGTCTTTGTTCAGACAGTTTTAACCTGAATAGGTTTGGACTCCGAGCTCTAGAACTCGATGCTGAGTCATCGATCGCACCGAGCTGATATTTACGCCTCAAAGTTGAGTTACTCTCTTCCGAGTGATAATGGTTTACTGCGGCCTTCATTCAGGAGTTAACAAGGAGGTTAAGGAAGATCATGTCGATGACAATGATCAAATGCTTGATCAAACCCAACGGAAGACGCTGCACCACGAACCGCATCGGGATATTGAGCAGAATGTAAGAAAACTATTTTTTGTGAGCCTCCTTCATTGAATGGTTAATTCTTCATCTAACGCCCCCTGAACAAACGTTAATTGGTTCGCTGGTCCCACTGCAAAAAATTTAGGCCACAGCTAAATGGCCATACGCAAATTGCTAAATGGCCATACGCTAAAATTTTATTGACTTGGCGGGTGTCATTTATTAACCTCGCTGTGCCATACTAATTTGTACTGCGTGGCAGGGGCCACTGATGTAAATCATAAATATTCATAATTACGTAATTACCCCTGGGAATCAAAAATGAAACTATTCCAAACTACCTAAGGAAACACCTTAACGTAATACTACTACTACTACTAGTATGACTTCCGATCCTTAACCTTGCGGCCTCGCGCCCCCGGCAGCAGTTTATAGTGATATTGCTATTAGATTTGCTACATGCTAGGCGCATTGCGGCTACAATGCAGAGGGAGGTTGTTGGGGGGGTTGAGGTATATACCTAAGATGTAGACTTTGAAGCAGATGACGATTTTAATGAGTTGGAATTAGTCCCAGTTATGCACTGTACATAGTTATTTATATAAATTTTGGTGGTGATAAATGCACTCTTCACTTTCGCTCGCTTGCTTAGCGTATGGCCATTTAGCAATTTGCGTATGGCCATTTAGCTGTGGCCAAAATTTAACGTTTGTTAGGAGGGGGATAGTAGCGAGGTTGTTCAAGCTGCGGCTGAGCATGTGCGCGGTATCGACTATCGCCATCCAGTCTGTTGTTAGCAACCGCCCAGTCTGGATTCTCAAGATAGGTTTATAGCGTGCACAAAGCCTGGAACTGAGAATGTACTGTAGATTACTGGCTACTGTGATTGAATCCCTATTATCACCGACTACCTTTTGTGCGTTCTATCACTCCAACTCGCGAAGTGTGGTCTTGCTTCCTCTCGAAGCGTGCAGTGGTTCTCCTCACGCTGGGTTTCCTCTTCAACGATGGTCTCCCACGTTTTATAGTCGATAAAATTTATTTCTCCATCGGTAGAGAGCGTCATGTGGTTCGCAAGGACGTCGTGCTCTGAGAACTCGAATGCCTGTATCCTCGACTCTCATGGCCAAAATATGCTCAGACTTCAGGTCCTCCTCGCTCTTGGTTACAGACAGTGGTGATGATGACGGTAATCCACTTTGTAAAGTTAGGGAGATTCTACTGAGTGTCTGTGAAGCCGAGTGTCCAGTTGACTCCGGGTTCAGCGAACCACTGTCAGAGATGTTTGTCTCAGAAGCTCTCCGACTTGGGTTGCCTCCAATCCGATTTCTCTGCTTGAACTTCTCGAGCCAGTTTGCGGCATTCATGTCGGTCAACGCATTTCCTTGCTGTTTCATCTTTTTGGCCTAAGCGGAAAGAGCTTGGTCGATGATTTTTGGGACTTTGCTTCCTTTACGCTTCACGACGGGGAAAGAGTGTCCGTTATCTTGGCCAAGATACTTTTCACTCTACTCTGTCCTTGATGATCCAAATGTCGCCTATCCTACTGACCTTAGCCCGTACTTATGAGCCAGGAGCTGTGATCAGTTGAGGAAACTTTTGCAGGGGTCCCGCAGAGACAAGGAATGCGCATCCACACGTCCAATCTCACGTTCAAATTTGTAATCGTAAGTAAGCTCTTGGCCTGCCACATAATTAGTTTTAGCGTAGAGGACAATGCCCTTCCTTCTGGCTACTGTGATGATCTTTGCTGTACAATTAGGCATACAGCTGTGGTTTGTGAACCTGGCCATCCCACCTTTCTTTGTGCTATCAATCACGGTGTTCTTGTCGACAGCGTTTTACTTCGCCCAGCCTAGCCTAGCCTACGGCATAGGCTAGGCTGAGTGCCTTCCCCCCCCTTGGCTGGGCTGAGGCCAGGCTAACCAGAGCATACCTCAGGCGAGGCTAGGCTAGGCTGACCATAGTAAAAGGCTAGGAGTAGGAAGGCTGACCAAGGCTAGGGGTGAACTAGGGGTAAAAAATGATGTCCGGGTAAGGAAAATGGATTTTTTCAAAGAATATCTAGTACTATACATGCCAACTCCTCTTTCTCTCTCTTCTTACTTGATCTCCACCTATTCTGTGCTTTCCGGTCCATAATTAGCCATATTCTCAAGCACTGTGTGGCCTCA
>MU270717.1:0-27896 GCA_021432625.1 Leptodontidium sp. 2 PMI_412
AAAATGGATCCAGCTAATATATCTGGACTTTTTTTCTTATCAAAAGCTGTATTCGTATTAATAACGATTTTATAAACAAAAATAATTGTAAAATATTCACTATAAAATTTATAATATATATATTTATAAAAATAAAAAATCTCAAATATTTTGGCGGTGCCAAGACCCTACATTTATAAGTACCTAAATTCGAGGACTAGCCCGATCGGGACAAAAAGTGGGTCTTTATGATGCTAGCATCTAGGCGCACAATTTAGGTTAAATAGATGTTTTCTAATATCACATTTAAATTTTTACCGTGTTTGAAGCGGTCCGACTGTATACTCAATATTCTCTTCTCCTCTTTAATAAATCTATTAAACCCTCGAGAGAGTAACCCTCTCTTTACTATAGCAGACTTAACTTCAGTCTCCTCTTCCAATAATCAAACGCCGCTTAATTACGACAGGCAAACTTAGACCTTATAGTATTAAGCCTTTAAATCCTTTTGTATCTTTTATAAGGTATAGACTTCGGTTAATCTAGAGCTACCGGTCGCTCTAAATATCCTCAAAAACGAGCCTCAAGCACAAACGATTAACTAAGTAAAAGTATAATAAGACAAGGAGGCTCTCGATTTCAACTTCAAGGAGTAAACAAAGTAAGATAAAGACTAACGAGTACCCAAACTTAAGGGACTTAAACTAAGTGTAATACCTTTTACATTATTTAACGTTACTATAGTTGCTCTAATATATATTGCCTTAATAAGGGAACATACTATAAAACACGCACAATAGTCAGAAAAGGCTCGGGCTTATAAAGTAATATACAAGTAAATTTAAGAGACAGTTAATCCTTCGATCTATTAAAGTGCTATTCAAGAGTGTGAGATTAAGGAGGAATAAAAAGCAAAAGAGTAACTTAACAAAATAACAGACGAACCGAACAACTCACGATCTTAGACTCTATAAATACTCCTTAAGGTATTAAAGAGAGACTACGCCCCTTTAGAAACAAATAACCTTACTAAAGCTTAAGCCAAATATAAAGAGAAGCTCGAAATCGTCAAAACAGGACAAGTTAATCCCAAGGTGTAAATTTAAGAGTAGCAATTAGCTTACTAAAATACTCTATTATACGACATTCCGGACGTTAAAGGCCCCTTAGCGATTATTAACTTTATTAAGGCAGTACAAGAGAAGCTCGCACCTAAATAGGCTCACGAACGACTGTCTAAGGTCCTTAAAAATAATACTCTTAGAGTTATTTATAAGTACACGTTACTTTAATACGTTAACTAATTATTAGCGCTTAACGAAGAGTCTTTTACAGCTACTAGGAAGAATAAGACAGTTAAATTATACGCTACACTTAGAGGGAAATCAAATACTCTAAGAGCACTACTAGTACTAAGGACTCCTTCGCTAAATACCTTAATTAACACTTGCCCCTATAAAGTAAGCTCTCACCGACATAAAGCGATCAAGTGTTATAGACTTCGATATTACTATGACGGCTTAATCGGGGACAAACTGCGCAACCTACTATCTACGAAGGAAATTAAGGAAACCCGAATTAAGCTTAAAAAGGAGTTTCCTAACCTTAAACGAGTAATCGGCAAGAAAGGGTAAAGACAAGTAATAATAAAAGAAATTACTAAGGGAACAACCTCTGAAAACTCCTTGTCTTCTCCGATAACCTCGGCAAAAGCCTTAGAGCTACTAAGGTATCCCAGAAATGTTAATATATATATAATTAGTCCGGAGTTACTTAATAAGGCTCTCGCCACCTCAGGAATCTACGCCACTATTAATATAAATCAACACCCACTCTTAAAGAGCACCCTACTTAATAACGGCGCTGCTACTCATTTAGTTAATTCAGTTACTCTACTAAAGCCCAGAACCTTTATTAAATTAATAAACGACGACAGTATTAAAGCTAGAACGTCGAGCCTTATGATTAAAGGCCGAGGTACTTGTCTTTTTAAAGGTACTCTCTATAGCCCTAACAGACTAAACACTAAGGACTTAAGGCTTTTTAACGTCGCTATCGTTAAAGGATTTAACGTTAATATTATTTCAGAAGCTCGTTTATTACAGGCTAGAGTTTAATATAATAGGTTAGACTACACGTTACGCGTGGGATTAACTAAGAAGAGTATCGTATTAAAGCAATTAAAGCGACAGTTTAACTTAGCTTTCTTTAAATATAAGCCTTTTAATTACTCTTTAGCTCTCATAATAACTCCTAACTCTTTAATTCGCCTAACTTATACCTTTTTAATGTTCCCCACGCTTTAAAGGAGTATTTAGCAAGGCTTTTAATCAAGTCGACGATATTTAAGACCGCGGCTAGACGACACTAAGTTATAGCACTTACGAGCAAGGCACCTAAGGAAGGAAGCGTTAGAGAATTTAGTCAAAAATACACGCAACGTCGAGATCTTAGGCACTACTCAAATTAAGTGTAAAGAGTACTCTCTAACTGTCGTGTAACAAGTCGTTAGTCAAAGACCTTCAGAGAGAACAGCTACCCGGCCTTTTTATTACATTTCTTAGGACTTATTCGACTTCCCTGTCGGATTTAATAAGAACAGCTAGCTCTTATTAATTAAAGACTAATATAATAAGAAATTCTATAAATAACTCTTAAAAAACAAAGGGTTAATCGCCGTCCTAAGAGCTCTCAAACCGTTTAAGGCGTAGACGAGACGTTAATTCAGACTCTCGATTTACAAAATACGCCAAGATAACAATACCTCGGTTATAGGAATTAATAGATCAACTAAGTACAAAAAGTAATATACAGAGAATAATATTAATATTAAGGGTACCCCTTCATATATACACTAACTTAATAAGGGAGCTAAGCGCGTAGGCAAGGAAATCATCGAAAAGTCTATTAAAATACGCCTTTTAGTAAACCTACTAAAGGAACTTTAAATAAAAGTAACTATAGCGGCAATTACTCTTTATAATATAAGTCCGGCTACTCGAAAAGGCTTTAAGAGTCTAAATGAGATCTTCTACGCCTAGTTTAAGTAATATTTTCGGTATTACGACCTTAAGCTTATTCAGAAGCTTAACACTAATATACGACCTGACTAGAGTAACATATAAGTATACGGCTATAAAGCTTACTTTATAATTAAGGACTAAGAGGCTCTTTAACAAAAGAGAGCATTTAAAGTCAACCTAAGAGCGCACCTTAAATACCTAGTAAGATACGTCTCGTCTAATATATATAGGGTCTAAGTACCTTAATTACAGCGTGTAATAGTGACTCGGAACGTTGCTTTTAACGAATCCCTCTTTTATTTAGGCTCTCTAAACGTAAAGAGAGCGGTCGGCTAGCCGCGCTTAATATTAAGAGATCTTACTAAAATACTAGAAGAAGAGGAGGGACCCTAGGACGCTAGAACCAATATAATTAATTAACTGAGCGCACTTAATATACTGGAATTAATAACAAGTATTACCTTAGAAAGGGAACAACTAAGTTAAGTAATAAGTTTTATAAAAACTATTAAATTTATAACCTCAGGGGTGCCATAGCCTTCGATTAAGCTTTTAACTACAAGAGTAAAGCAACTAATACTACTCCTAGAAAAGTCAAGATTAACAAAACTCGTTAATAAAAACTCGGGGGTAAAACAACTAAGGAAGAGTATTAAACTTCTTACTTACGAGTACCCTAATTAAGTCTCAAAATAAGTCGACAAATCAAGACAGTTAGTGTCTTAGAGCATAACTAAGAGAAATGTCTTACGTAGCGTACTAAACTTTAAAAGAAATATAAAAGCTAAGCGCTAATTAATATTATAAGTTATTATATACTTTTAAGGGCTATATAACTAAGAGCGCGGTCTCAAGCGTCGAGGAGCACCTACTTAAAGTGCCGGCCCTAAGCAATCAGAAGCTCCGCCTCAAGTAACAGAATATAAGGAGCATTCTAATTCGTTAAACTTAGGGGAAGAATTAAGTATAAAACAACACTTACTACTTCCGGCCCTAATTAACAATAACTTACTTAAACCTCTATAGAAGAAGAGGGTAAAAGATTAAATAACTAACGACAGTCGAAAGACCTGAGTTAATAGTAAGATTACAAAACCAAATCAAAGCGTTTACATAATAACTATTAAAAAGCTAATTATGGAATTATTAAACCCGTCAAACAACTATAAGCATTTAAAGGACTTTCTAGGGACCTTTTAGCCTAGTTAAGAACTAGTGTAAAAAGACAAGAAAGACTTAAGCGTAGTCCACGTTATAATCTCAGCGTTTATTTTTAAAAATATCGAAATTCGACAACTAGTTAATCTCCCACAAATACACTAATCCCAATTACTAAAAGACTTATTAAATTAGAGAGACCTTAAAGATTACCCTCTAAGAGAGCACTTCCGAGCCAACGTAATTAAGGAAATTACTAACTTAAAGTCGCGCAACTGCTAGAGAGTCGTTAAATAAAGCTTCGCTACTAAATAACTAATACTATTAAAATAAGTATTTCACGCCAAAGTCGATTCGTTAAGGTATTTAATTAAGTGTCGCTCGTGAGTTATTATTAAGGGAGACTTATAACTCGAAACGTTAATTCTCTTAATATATACGGCAACCTTGGCTACTCGTTCTTTTAAAACTACTATAACAATAACAGCTCAATTTAATTTAAAGATAATTTAATTTAATATTATTAACGCCTTTATTAATACTAAACGAAGTGAATCGAGTACTCGCGTACGTTATTACTTACTAGACAGATTTAAGCAAGATAGTATAATAGTAAAAGTTAATCGTACGCTCTATAGACTTAAAGACTCGCTAGTATTATAGTATAAAGACTTTACTAAGACTTTATTAAAGTTAAGGTTAATCTCTTACAAAGAGGAGCCTTATATCTTTATAAACAAGTAATGTTTAGTCTTTATTATCTTTTATATTGACGATATTCAAGTATTACATCACGCTTCAGCCCTTAAAGACACTTAACTTATTATCGACGGCTTAAATATAATATACGAGCTCACTAAAAAAGAACCGACAAAGTAGTTTTTAAGTATTCGCGTTATTAAAAATCGTTAAACAAAGACTATTTCTTTAGTACACGACACTTATATCTAAAAGATTACTCTATAATTTGACTTAATAGATAGAAATTACCTAAGTACTCCACTACCTTAAGTTAAGTTACTAAAGAATTAAGGGCAAGTAACTCTAGTTTAAATTAAGGAATATTAAAAGAAGGTTAACTTAGTACTTTATACGGCAATTATATTACGCGTAGACGTTACGTTTATAGCTTTAAGACTTTCTTACTTCTTAATTAACCCCTCTTTAAAGCACCTTACGGCAGTTAATTAGACTATTTATTACCTCTTCAAAACCCGATTTTTAGCGATCACTTATAATTACAAACTACGCGACTCTTAGCTTATTATAACTTCGAATACTTCATTTACAGACGATTTCGATACTAGGCGCTCTTCTAATAATTATATTATAATACTTTTTAGAGGTTTAATCTTATAAAGAGCGGCCTTACAAGATACAGTCACTACTTCGACTATATAGGCTAAGCTTTTAAGCGTTAAGCGCACGGCTAAGAAGATTATAACTTTATAGCGTTTCTTTCGGGAGTTACGTCTTAAGTTAAGGGAAATTTAAAGAATCTTCTACAACAATTAATAAATAATATAGTTAATTATTAGGGAAAATCAGCGCATTTCTACTAAGCTACGCCACGTTAATATTTAGAATATATAATTACGCTAAGAGTTTTAAAAGGGCACTTTTTTAGTTAAATATTTGCCTACGAGTTATATGCCTACTAATAAACTTATAAAGAACCTCTCTCAGCAGAAATTTGAGAGTTTTGTTACTCTTATTAACTTAGTAGATATTCGTGCTTAATTAGAGCAACTCACTTTAAAAGCTTCGCTTTAAAGCCGGCTTTTATACACGTTCTTTACTTTTCTTTTGTTATAAAAGTAATTTAACTATAAGCTTACCTTATAAATATATAATATATTTTCTTATATATTTATTATTTTTTTATAAATTCTCTTGTTATTTTATTTACTTAGAGAACAACTAAGCTCGGGGGTGAAATACACGGCATTTAGAAGACTCAATTACTCTTAATAGTTATTCGATTCTATAATAAAAAGCAGCGTAAGAAAGCAGTTACAAGGGGACACTTAGTTATTTAAAGGTTCCTAAGCCTCACTAAACACAAAAAAACGAGTAACCTATGTAATTAGAAGGCTTAAAACCTCCCGAACTAAGTCACCTAACGCACCAGTAATTACCTTAATAAGCTCCTTAACCCGAGCAGCTTAAGCTTCTTACTCTAGTATAAGAGCAACTCCAGGAGGCTTATTAACTATTAGGGCCTAGAAAGTAACAAGACCAGTACTAATGCCAGCGGCCGCAATAGCAGCTCCACTAGCTCCACTTATAGCTACAGCAGGAGCAGCAGCCGCAGGAGCAACAGGAGAAGCCGGAGTTACTCCCCGAGGAGTCTCCTTATTATCCTCTGACTTTAAAGAAGTCTTAACGTAGAGAGTAGCTGTGGCTGCACCTAAAGCACGACTAGCTCTACTAGTAGCTCTACTAATAACAACTTAACCCTTAAGGGCCGCAAAAACCAGAGCTCTTAACCACTTAAGCTCTTAGGGAAATTAGTAATTATACGCTAAAAAAGGAATAACTAAAGGAATTTACTTTATCACTCGCGTTATTTAAGAGCGTAGTACGATAGAGGAGGAAGGGGGCCTAAGTAGTAAAGGGAGTAGCCTTATATAAGTAGCCTAACGAGTAAGCGAAATAGCGAGTACCCCGACTAACGATATCAAAGTACTCGCCGGTGCTTTTAGTTTAAAAGGCGCTATTAATATAACCTAAGCAAACAACCGCACGCTCAGCTCCCTTGACACAAGGGGCACGGGCAACACAAGAAGCAGCCGCAGGAGCAGCCTTGACAGCCTTAGTAGCCTTCTTAGAGGCGGTCTTCTTCTTGGCCTTAACTTATTATAATTAGTAAGTTATACTCAGATCGGCAAATTCTTTAAATTAATAATTAACGATTAACAAACTTTAACTTAATAACTTATAATAGTAGCAACACGCTTAGCCTTAACGGCCTTAATAAATTAATTAAAGACACTTATTTTAAAAATAAGAGTAATTAATTAGTTAATCAATTAATTAATTGTTTGTTTAATTAGTTAATTAATTAGTAAATCAAAAGGTCGATTTGTATGTGTTATAAAGAGGTTATAGGACTAAGAATCAAGTAGGGGCTACACTACTTTAAATAAGAGGGTTATTTGCCTAACTTAGTAGTATAAGAATAGTTGTAGCCTAAGTATTTAGTTTAGTGTTTACTCTCGCTTAGCACAGCTAACCACAATACTAGTGGCTTACTACTGTCACTTGGCTGGGGGGTATGTCGTACAAGCACGGGCTAATACTCGGTTAGCTACACGCTACGCTAGATATAGTTTTTACCACGTTATACCGCTTTTAGGAGAACAACGTGTTCCCCTGATTTCCTTATATATTCTAGAGAACAATCAACCACTTTAATTCTCCTTACGTTGATCGCAAGGCTCTGCTCCACTTCTGTACCACATTTTCCTTATTCTAAATTATATCTGAATCCTCGCCGAAAGTACTCTAGACGTACAGTTATTAATATATAATAAATTCTGTGATTTGTCGCCGAAGAATACCTTCGTCTAATTGCCGCCCTCGAGGCGAAAGATAAAGAAGCTATTATTACTACCGTTAAATCAATTGATTCGGCATTATTAGTCGCTATTATTAACGTATTAAAGACTACTAAGGAGTTGTCGCTGGCGTTATTAAAGGAAACGCGCGCTATACGCCGGGAAATCGCTGGCTTAGCTAGCTCGTAAGTAGTAAGTTAACCCCCTTATTCCTTTTTAATATTAAAGCTCTAAGTATTAACGCTTTATACTATAAGAGACAGTACTAGTCTTAAACTAGTTCCTTACTGTCGCCTCCTCTACCGCCACTAAGCGTAATAGGGAGGACGGCGGTAAGGACAATACTTTTATTAAGTGTCTCCGCCGAAGTCGCCGCTATAGCGTAAGGGAGGAGGAGGGGGAAAAGGAAGAACCTCTCCTTAATATATATACGTAAGGGATTCGGCCTTATTTTAGATTAACTTCGTAATAAGTCCTTCGTGGCGGCACTTTCTTTATATTATTATATAAGAGTAGCCCCTTGTAGTAAAACCGGCAGTTTATTTTTATTAAAGTGTCGTCGCAAGGCCGCCCGTTAATACTTTAAATTAAAAGGTATTTAAAACCAAATCGAGTGTGTTTTTAACTTCGTAAATTAACTAAATATAAAAATAATCGCAAGTAATAAATTAATAAAATAAAAGTTACAAGGAAATGTAAAAAAAATTAATAAGTATAAGAAACTCCTCTGTTACTAGTCCAAATTAACTCTAGTTAACCGTTAAACTTAACCCTCTATTTTAATAGTAAAGATATTAGTATTAATAAAATCCCGAAGAGCCTTATTTAGAGCACTCTTCGTTATAACGTTAGTAAGATTATTAGCGCCATTAATTCATCGAACCTCCGTTAGCTCTCTACGCTCGTATAATTAACGAATAGTTATAATATTAATTATTAGGCGCTTCTCCTTCGTTATACCGAGCTTAATAATACACTTATAAAGGGACAAAAAATCCGTACAAATAATAGTAAGAAGACGTGAAATGTTAAGCTTGTTAGTTACTATATTAATAGTAGTACTAAGAGAAATCAATATATTAATACTAACTACTATAATATATAGCTCTAATACGAGTACTACACGAGTTACTCTCTTATATTTTATTAAGCTAGTATATATAATATTACTAATCAAAGTAAATTGCGTATCCCCTACCGTTTCGGCACTAATTACTAATACGAAACTTATTTATAAACTCAAGTCTTTATTATTAATAAAAGAACTATTTATAAAAACGTAAACCTTTGTAGACTATAAGTTAATTAGTACGTATTAGAGTCCTCTCTTTAGGTTATTTATTTATTATTTAAGGCGTAAGTTCAAGGCCTTAACGTCGTCTTCTATTAGATCTTAATATTACACTACGACTAAGAGATTAAATGTTACTTCTAGCTAATAAATAATAATAAGGTAAGCTGCACGAGCTCGTTACTCTTTATAAGCCTTTTTATAATCCTCTTTTCCTACGTCGACTAGCTCTAGCCTTACTCCCTAACTCTTTTAAGATATATAAAGGCTGTCCCTGTCTATAGAAATAATATACTTATTAAACGTAATAGTTTTAGTAGGGAGTAGTACTTATATCGGCTTTATTAGAAAACCGGCCTTAATAATCTCATTTTACTCTCTTGTCAAGAAGTCCTCATCTCTTAGAATCAAGGTGTCGTCTATTTATATTCTTACGACTCTAAAGTTATAGCTTTCCTTAGTACTAATTAATAAATATAAGTCGTATATTAATGTCTTTATTTATAGGTTTTTTATATAATATTTATAGTATATATTAAATTAATAGTTTCTAGACTTAAGTATACTATATAACAGTAATACTACTATAAATATTATACTAAGAGGGAAATCTCCTGCGATCTCTTCTAGTAACTATGTAAAAATGTCCTAGAGAAGCCTTGTCTCTGCCTAGACGTAGGCTTAAGTAATGTCCTTAATAGCTAAATAAGATTCGGACTAGTTTCGGAGGCGATTTAAGTGCTTAATAGTAGCGACTAAAAATATAAGTAACTACTAGTTAGATTGTTAGATTATTAGAGACTAAGTTAAAATCTCTCTCTTACCTTTGTCGTTAAAGTATTAAATTACTAGTCTTAACTTCTTATATAGAGCCGACGTCTCCTTGCCTTTGACTTCGTTTACTATTCTTGACTTAAAGATATAGTAGTCTCTTACTCTAGGGTCGTCTTTATAAATAAGTACAAAAACACCCCTATTAATAAGTACTTCGTATTTTGTCTTTCGGGACTACTAAAATAATAGTCTAAGTGTTATAATCTTCCCTTTAGCGCAAAGTCTAATAAATAACTCTTAGTCTTTTGTCTTTTTCTTAGTTAAAAACACTTTAATACTATAATTGTTATTAATAGTTAGTAAATCTAAGATATATTTCGTAAATGGAATTTCGATAGCGATTTAGGGTAAGTTTAGTGCTATTTTAGTGGCGTTTTTAACCGGGGATTCTAAATATTACTTATAAATATCCTTTAGTAAGTTTTCTTTTTGTTATTTAATATTAAAAGTGTTTGTCTTAAAGGGACAAACTATAGTTAATTAAAACGTACGTATTCTCTTATTTCTTATATTAATCTTATATAATTCTCCCTTAATACTTAAGAAATCGTAAAGTCTTATTTATCTTTTACCTTCTTAGTACACTAAAACCTAATTATTAAGGTAGAGATCGTGAATATAAGTAATTCTAGGGCCGTTTCGTGTAATTAACGTATTATTAACTTTGCGCGTAATATAAATTTTTTATACCTCCTTTATAACTTTCTTAATCGTAGCCGCACGTTATTCGACTAACGGATTTAGGGGGTTTAACTCTATTATTCTAAGGTATACGCCGAAAACAAGTAATATAAGAATAAGCTTATTAGGTCTAGTTATATCGTTTACTACTTTTACTACTATTTATAGTCGGTCTTTGTCGCTTAACTTAAGGTACTCTTTTATAACGATTTCATAAGTACGGCGTAATAAGCGGTAATATCGCTTAACTTTACTAATTAAATAGTGTACCTTAATAAGTACTAACTTAAGGGTATTACCCATAGATTTAAGTATACTCCGAAACTCCTTAGAATTAAAATTAGTACTATAGTTATACACGACGAAATCCGGAGGTCTAAAGTATATATTAATTTATATTAACTTAAATACGTTAAAGGTAGCCTAAGCCGAAGCGGAACTAGGGGCTTTTTAGAGTAATTTCACTATACTAAAGCCTGTTACTTTATCTACAATATAGAGGGTATACCCTTCTTTAAATATTGCGATATTAACGTAGACTATATAATTGAAATCGACGTCGTTTTGTAGCTTAAAGCGGAACCTATATAGAGTATTTATATATTTCTGGCAATGCTCGCACATCTCTTTAACCCTTAATATGATTTCCGAGTTATACTTATAGCCAGCTTAATTTAGTAAGTACTAAAGACGTCTTACTAAAAGGTGTCCGAAACGCCTATAAAGCCGACGTATTTCTTATTTAGTTAAGTGACATGTATTTATTGTTTTAGTAGAAGTGTCTAGTAATTAACAATGTTAATCTAAAAGTAGCTATAAATGCCTATACTTCCGTATAATTAAGTGCTTCTTATTGCCCTAAATTAAGACATTACGTAAGTTATTATATTGCGCGTTAAGCGTATCTAACTACTATAGGCAAACTAAAAACGGGATATTTACGTCCACGATTTAGAAGTCTATTTCTCTAGCTAGAGTATTAACTGTAGCAACTCTAAGGGACAGTCGCGAACCGGCACTGAATGTAATCTGGCTCTAGCCCGCCTGGCTAGTGTTAAACTTAATATTTTAAATTCGCTATAATGCCCGTAACTAGTTAATCCCTCCCGTGTTTTTGTTAAATGCCCTTATATTAATTAATAGACCTTAAAAGAATCTGTTTATTTATTATATTATATAAGCCTTATTAAAAGTGAGTCTCTTAATTTTGCTTTCTAGGATGTGAGTAGCCTTCCTCTCCTTAAGTTGCCCTATAACTTCTCGTATATTATATTATACCTTACTTACTATAAATATAGTCGTGAAGTTTATAATGTTATTACTATTATTGTCGTTAAAACTCTTTAAAAAATAATTAATATTTATTAAAGTGTCTAAATCCGCATCTTAGTGACCTCCCGAACAGTGTCTAGATATAGTCCGGTTTTAGTCCGAATTAGGGTCGATCCCCTTAATATAAGCTAAGTAGCTCTTAAAGGTCTTATCTGTAGTTTTCACTCCTTTGGCCTTACGCGCCGCGAAGTATTGTGCCTTAGACGCCGCTTACTTTTCGTTAGAGTGACGACTACTATAGTAATTTATCTTCTTATAGATAATATAGCCTATATAGCCTAGTATAGGCTAGAATTTGTCTCCGCGCTTAGTTTTACTTAAAAATTTCATCTTATAATTAAAGTAATAAGCCGCTTTATTTACAATATAAGATTAGTAGCGATTTATATATAATTTAAAGTACTTGCTTACCCTTAATCCCGAGTTATAAGTTACTTTAACACCGACGGCGAAGCGAAGACTATTTATTAACGTAAAGAAAGTAAGGGGTACTTAAAATAAGGCTATCTTAAAAAGGGAGTTCTTTATTACTCCTTACACGAGTTTATTACGGAGCGTCTTGTTATTCCGTATATTGTCGTCTTTTAGACTAAACTAAATGTTTTATAGTTCCTTGGCGAAGTTCTCTAATTAAGTTAGTATTAGTTTTCCTGTCTAGTAAAGCTCCTCTTGAAATAACGAGAAAGTTAGACTAAACTAGCGGCTAAGGAACTTATTAGCTCTTTCCTCTGTCTTAAAGTGTTCGCGAGTCGTCCTAATAAGCTTATTAAATAAGTACCCCTTATTTTAGAGGTACCGGTAGTAATACGAACTGGCTCCGTCTTGTAATATCGACGGAAAGGCTTAGTTTTAGACCTTAGTCTTAATTAACGCTCTTTAATATAAGTCGGCGAAGATGTGGAGCTTTTTATTTAAGTAGTCCTTATCCCCGTTATATTAGAGCTCTTTAGTGTATATTTTAGTAAGGTTTACTAACGATTTTGCCTAGTCCGGGGTCAATAGATTTATAACATATTATAATAGCCGAATCGGCTCCGTATATAGTCCGGTAGTCGTAAGAACCTCAAATAGTAGTAATGACCTGTCCCGTAGGTGTATTACTGGCGTTAGTGTAGGATTCGGCAACGCGTAGTCATTTAATTTCTATAAGTAGAGATTACTTAGGGGATCCCTCTTAGGAGTAAATGAGAACTCCTTCTTTAGGACTATAAGTAAGGGGGTTATACTATATAAATCCTCGACCTTATCTCTTTTAGTAAGGGAGATCTTAAGTGATTTTAATAGCTAAATTGTCTCTATAAGCTTTACTTTTAACCCTTCTAAAGGAGTGTCTTCCTCTATAAAATAAATGACTACTTTTAATTAGTGTTATAGAGACATTAGGGTTTAATTTTATTAAAGTGTTATTAAGATTAGCAGTAGTAGTCGAGAGAGTGATTCCCGGATATAATTCAGTACTAATTCGGGGTAGTTCCGAATTTACATTTCCACTTAGTCTCCTGGTTATATATTCTCCTTAGCTTATACTACTTCTATTAAAGCGTGTGTCGTCCTCGTCCCCTTCCTTTGTCGTATAAACATACTAAAGGCTCGTAAGTCGGCCCTAAGGTATATACGTTTTATAACTTTAATTAATTTAAACTCGTTTACTGTTTAATCCTTAAAATACTCCTAAAAGTCTTAGAAAAGGAATTCTCCCTTGAGATAACTATTATAGTAGGCCTCACGGAACCTTCGCGAGTATACTATTGCGTCTCCCGTGAAAATTAAACTAGGATTTAGTGTTGTTGTATTATTAAATGTTTCTAGAGTTAACTCTAGCTCCGGCGTACGGTTAAAGTATCCGCTATCGTGTCGGATACGATTCGTAGGCGATCTAGTAAGTTTCTAAATAGGTTTCTTAAAGGTCTAAAGTTCTGAATTCAAGGATATTAAATTGACAGTCTTCGTAAAGTAACTGTCGTGTTGTGATAGCTCTTCTTTAACGTATAGTCGTCCTAATCGAGTCTCAAGAGAGAAGTTGCCTTCTCTTTACGATCTAGAAAAAGTAAAATACCTTTTAAGGAAAATATAATAAAGTAATCCTTAAGTTAAAGCCTAGAATCCGCTCTATAGCCTAAGACCTTTTCTGTCTATAATAAGGTTAATAATATAAGCTTGCTACTAATTAGTGTTAGTATAGTACTAGTTTATGTACTACGTTATAAGTGTGAATATATTTAAAATACGAGTATAGCGACAGAGTAATAAATATATAGTTCAAAATTTATGTCAATTCTAAGAGAGTGCGAGGAAAGCTAGACTATATATTACGAAACCCCACCGAATCTCCACCGAAACTAGTCCGGTTAAGCTCTAACCCCTAACTTTAACCCGCACCCCCTTTTCCGGACCGAAGTATACTCATGCAAGGACCTGTGGACCAACAGTATTTGATTTCGCCTTTATAATCGCTAAAGGGGGTACGGGGGTACTTAACCTTATTAGGCTCGACGGCAGAGATAGCAGGGTTTAGCTTAGGGAGGTAATAGTCGGCGGTTAATTAAAGGTCCGCTATAAGAGTACGAACTAAACGGTCGTAAGGAGGGGAGGGAGTACGAGTCTCTTAGCGGGGGTTATTAATAGTATATTAAGTAAGGGCTTATATAATACCGGCGGTGATAATAAAGCTTTTAATTAGCTAATTTACCTTTGTTTATTAAGCGGGGGTAATGTTACGACCTCTGATGCGCCTCGTATTCTAACCGACACGGCTCGTAGCATCGCTAGCTATGCGACGGCGCTAAGCCTAATTAGGAAGACTAGGTGGCGATGCGACATATTAATGCGAATAGCGCTCGACTACGCTAGGCCCTATTAGGAACGTCTTTTGTGTATTTATACTCGAGCTTTCTCTTACAAAAAGCTCTTCTTCTCTCCTTGTCTTTTCTTCTCGATTCTGAGCGTAGCTTTAGGCCCAAATACAAAGCTAGAGTCAACTCGCCGTATCAACCTCTTGTCAGCCGTAACAGGTAAGGTCTTTTATAACGGTAATAGGCTTTAGCGTTGTATCAAAGTATTAAAGCTTTACATCGTCGTTAGAGTCCTCCTTAATAGTTTTAAATAAAGGTGTAATGGTATTAATAAAGCCTAGCCGCACAGGGGCGTTTCTTTCCCTAGAGCTTCGCTGACGAAGGGGAGAAGTCGATAAGGCGAGGTAAGGGGGTGTTTAGAGTTATTAATTAGTTTATTAATTAAATATATAAGTCGAAACAAGGTCGCGCGTTAAGTTATAGCAAGGTAAGTGTTACGACCTACGATGCGCCTCGTATTCTAACCGACACGGGCTCGTAGCATCGCTGGCTATGCGACGACGCTAAGCCTAATAGGGAAGACTAGGTGGCGAGCCTGCGACATATTGACGTGAATGGCACTCGACTACGCTAGGCCCTATTAGGAGGGTCCTTCATGTATATATACTCGAGCCCTCCCTTACGGAGAGCCCTCCTTTTCCTTCTTGTCTTTTCTTCTCGATTCTGAGCGTAGCTAGAGGCCCAAATACACAGCTAGAGTCAACTCGCCGTATCAACCTCTTGCTAGCCGTAACAGAGTAGTAATCGGCTCATTAGTAGTTTTATTATACTCACTAGCTAAAGACTAGTAGCTCTTTAGCCAGCTTTAATATTCGTACTTGTTAAGCTCTCTTACTATGCCTTATAATAGTATATTAAGAAGTTACGCTTATTAATTAAAGTAGAACCAGTTATTAATACTAATAAATTGAGGTATTTCTAGTAGGCTTCCTTAAGAGGAGAGAAAATCGATAAATCCAAAGGTTATAAGACGTGTAACGTATATATAAGTAAAAGCAGTAGAAATATATTATATTCTAAGTACTTTTATATAAATTCCGTAATCTCATGACTTCTATAGTCGTTTAAGACTAGTAATCGGGGTTACTAATTACGTGATTACGTCTGAGGGATAAAGACCTTTTTAAGTTACTTTACTACAGTAGCGTTATTTATCTATTTATTCTCTGTTACTATAAATTACTAGTCCTTAAATAAGTTAATACTTATTAGAAACTACTGTTACTAGACCGATTTCCCCTTGTATATTACAAGTGACGTAGTTTTGTTGTTAGTAGTAGAGATATGTAACGACACAAGGGGACTTGGTACGTAGAAGAGGACTTAATACTTAGAATGCAAAAACTATAGAGCTACTGTATAAGAAGGAGCTATATATATAGGGAGTCAGAGAGAAGTCGGACTTGTTCCGGACTCCTAACTTAGCCGAAGTATACCTGTCGTTATACTACCCCCTCAGGAAACCGAAGCTCGTCCTCGTGCTTCCTACCCTTCCTATTCTTCCTTGTTTAAATCAATTCCATTTTCATACTTATACTCTATGATTAAGTACGGTGTCGATTCCTATGATATTAACCTCTCGTTTTGGGTCCCTTAATAAGAGTCTTACATTAGTTGTTAGTTGACGCTGCTTGTGGATTAGCAGGGGCGAGCGTGTGTAGGCACTAGAAATTATGCGATTAACTTGAGTTGGCTGAAATCGGACAGCATTCCGAGAGGAGGGCTGGATCGAATGTATTTGCACCGGTTCCTAGGGAGATTCGGACTGCGGTAGAGGTAAATAAAGACGTAGTGATTAATCGATCTGCATCGGAAATAGCGGGAACAATCAATACTCACAGGGGAGGGGGAGCGAGGAGCTACGTTGATAGTGTTAATCATGGAAAAGTTCATTTTGTCGGCCTTTTGGGGGTCGTACAAAGAGCGGTGCTGAGTCGGACCCGTTCCGGAGGAGTTGCCGGGAGTATGTGCCGAAGTGAAAGTTGATTACGAGGCATACCTCTTGCAAAGAGAAACGAAATCAAAGTATTTTGAAGGCGTTGTACCTGATACGTCGTGCTCTTGAAGCTTGCGCTTGAGGTACTCGGAAAGGCATGACCACAAAGTGTCGATTTTCCGTTCGTCGTCCTAATTCCAACCTCCTGCTTCGCCAAGCGTTACTTCAAAAGAAATCAGGAACCCGTGGAAACTGCCGATTTGAGCTAGCTTGTGGAGCTTTGCCTTGGCTCGCTGAACCTTGTTTTCGACTCCGTTATACCTATCAAGTTAATCTAAGATCAAATGATAATCATACGTATTCGTAAGGTTAGCGTGTTTGAGGAGCTCTAGGCAAAGGGCAGCTAGTCCAAAGTCAAGTCGGAGGTAAACGTACGCAAATTGAGCTTGCGAATCGCCAATTACTTCGCTATCGACGCCAAGCACGAGCTAAAGCTGCGCTAGCCAAGTGTCGTAGTGGAGCTATGTACCGTTAAACTTTGTAGAGTCCGGGAGCTGACGCTTAAGCCTCTTAGGGGTTTCGGATCGGTCTCGGACCTGATCCTAAATTAAGGTCAAAGAGCTCCATAAAGAAGTGATTATTAAAGAGAAAGCATCAATTTGAGAGTCTCTGTGGGTAAGCTCGTCAGTAAATTACTAGCGAAGAGCTTGTAGTTATTATTAGAAGTCTATAGTAAAGAGAGAAGAATCAAGGAGGAATGTTTGATTCTAAATTGTTATGTAGTACTAGAGGTAACGGGCCAGATATAGAGGAGTAGTATATAGGTGGAAATGCCTGTGGAGAGTAAAGGTGAGCAAATAGTATCGACGATAGAATCAACGATTCTAATCTAATCGAGCAGCAGAAAAATAACAGTAGCAGTAGCAGCAGATACTCTAGACGCACGTAAAGGAGTTTTTATATAATATAACGACACAAGGGGACTTAGTACGTAGAAGAGGACTTAATACTTAAGAATACAAAAACTACAGAGCTATTGTATAGGAGGGAGCTATATATATAGGGAGTCAGAGAGGAGTCGGACCTGTTCCGGACCCCTGACCTAGCCGAAGCATACCTGTCGTTACAAGATATATTTAACAAACGAGGTTTAAACAGATCCCGCTTCGTGCATTTGCCAGACGGAGTCGCTGTACGAAAGATACTATCTAACAAACGCCTTATGTCGTTGAATTCTCCCCGGTTCAAGTGCTCGCAAAGTCGTAATACGATTGTTTTAATTTGAGCTGTCGGATCAGGGGATGGTTCGAGTATAGGCTCCATGGCGTTTGTGGTTTCCAGATCTGTCGCAATATGTAAAGGGTAATTGAAGAGTTTCGATGTGAATCAAGCCCTTTAGATTGTGTAATGGCTCCTACGTAAATGCTTTAGCACATAGTGCCATTCACTGACCGGGAGATATCATAGCCCAGAGTCACTCACCTTTCCACCTCTTACTGTTTCTATATCCGGTGTCCAATCATTCAAAAACTTCCGGAACTCGTTCAACCTGACTGGTTGTGTCAGGAAAAAGTTTATGCCACTGGAGAAAGCCTCCTGTCGAACGCTAGCGAGAGCAAGACCAGTCAAGGCGGCGATCATAGCAGGCTTCTGCCCTTGACTGACGGGAAAGGAATTTCCAATGCATCAATTAGACTGTCAAAATGGAACACCGGTCCCCAGGCTCTAAATTAGTTTCAAATCTGGGTTACTGACTCGCTTTCGCCTGCTTACGACGTTTATTGGTACTGACCATCCGACCACCAAAGCTTATGCATAGCTTTGACTGGGTTTGACCTAGATAATGTCACTTGGCTGCATGATATCGGTTTAGTCCCGAACCTTGATTTCTTCGACTTTAACTCAGGGAAGCTATGTCAAATTTTTCCAGACATGCGACATTCTCCATGATTTTCACGCATCTCAGCCTGCAGCAGTGTGACTATTTAGAGGGCACTAATAACGATTAAACGAAGTGGTATTGATGCTCGCAGTTCCTCGTAACCTTTAAACAGAGTCTAATTACAGACTGCGACCGCTAGTGCCAAAGGGGAAACCCCACTTGCTTCGAGACCTTGTTCATCTCTTGGGCGCTTCGCTCGTCTCCACCGATATCCTGTACGGGTCGGAACTGTTTCCCATAGGAATGGGGTGGATAATTGCCTTAGGGTACGAACGAATCATACATGTACTTTATACAGGTTCCAGAGCTCTTGGCCGTCTACACCACGAGAAACCTTATTTGAGAGAAACCTTATTTGAGAATGAAGTCTGTGCGAACGGGATTATCCCACATTAGCCTCTCGATGCTTCCCAAAGTCCGTCCAGATGTCGTGCAAGCGCATCCGAATAGCCACTTTGACCCCATCCCTCTGCCTCCCCTCGTCCAAAATCATGCTTTTAGACAGCCATGATTCCATCAGTCTGTTCCACTTTTTGAAGGGGTTTTCAACCGCGATTCATCTTCCACGTCCTGGGGAAAACTCAAGGACCAGTCCGGAGAAAGCCAAGATTGCAATACAATACGACTATACTTCTGCTGCATCTTCTCAAGCATAACACTTCCTTCTCGTGTCGAGATGTCTTTCATCAAAGCAGCTGCAGAGCCGCCACCCGGAGTGATAGCCGACTTGGAGAACCCCCAAGATGTTTTAAGAACTGTCAACCTCGTTGTGCAATCACTCTGTATCGTCTTTGTCTCGGTCACGGTTCTTTTGCGCATGTATACTCGGGCTGTAGTTCAGAAAACAATATATCGTGAAGACTGTAAGTCGTCATTCTACAGATCTGCACGCGTAGTTGTTGACACGAATAGGGACTGGTTTGTTCGCATGGGTATGGAGCTTTTTCAGCTGAGAAGCATTTGAGCTAATGTCAGCCAGTGTTTTTTCCTCGTGTACATGTCTGCTACTATGACACGTACGTAGATAGATGTCTTTCTTATGTTCAAATAATGTTTCTGACAATTCGCAGTTTCGTTCTACGGTGGAGGCTACCATGAGTGGGAGGTTGCTGGAAAAGACATGAAAAACTTCAATCTAGTCTGTAATTTCAGAGTCCGTCTTTCGTACGAATACTGACTTGCTAGGTATCCTATGTAGGGGTACTAACTTATGGACCAACAGCACTCCTAATCAAGGTTTCCCTCCTTCTGATTACAACCCGAATCTTTTACCTCCACCAAAAAACGGTTATCTCGCTGAACGTACTTCTCGCCATGATCGTCATTTTCTATGTCTCTATGCAATTCTTCAAGATATTCATCTGCTCACCAATATCGAAGTTCTGGGATCCGATCACGCCAGGGAAATGTTTTAATAAGTATGGGATATATCTGGCAGATACTGTCGCAAGTGTCATCACCGATGTAGCGATTTTGGCGCATCCCATCCCGTTAGTACGGGGTCTCAATATTCCGAAGTCACAAAAAATAAAGGTATATGCCCTGCTGGCGGCGGGCGGAGTGGCGACTGCAGCTAGCATCGCTCGACTTGCTATCCTCCTTACTCTCAAGAACAAAGCAGACATTACCTTGAATGTGATTACCTTGAATCTGCCCCGGTATGTCAAGAGTGGAAATTGCTCAAAGGGAAAGGCTAATAAATTTGCAGATCAGCAGAGGCATCAATCGGACTTATTTGCGGTTCGCTGCCAGCACTCAACATCCTCTTTACGAGAAGACGTCAGCATGGGTTGTTGATCAAAGTCAAAACTTCCGAGACTGACATGGAGGCGGGGAAGCTGAGCTTGATGCGAGGTCACCACAGAGGGGATGGTGCGCTGCAATAGACATACCTCGAAGCTCGCCCGGAAAAGCCACCATGACAGAACGCCAAATCAAAAGAACGAACAGATCATAGAAAATAAGCGCATAGTTGAGATGCGTAGTGAAGACTTTAAGCAGACGGAAGTGGGTACCGACATAGACGCGTACCTCCGCACTCTCGAACTTTCACCTCTCCAACCAAATCTCCGAACAAAGCAGGGTGGTGCAAGTACTTGTACCGAGCAACAAACCACTTGTATTGCATTTGCTATGAATCTCCGTGGGTGGACAGGTAACAGCTTGGGCTTCCTGTCCCTCGGCACCTGATGAGTCGTTCTTTTGTTGGCCAGTCCCAACACGGGCGGGGGATCAGATAAATGGGTGAAACACCAAACGGAAATGAAGGTATTGACATGGAAGGAGACAAGAGGTGGAAGGTGCAGCGTGTTATAACGAACACACCTTCACCGCAACGCTTAGCGGGCCTGTCCAGCAGAAATGTCACGTTCTAAATGGCAACATATTGTACCTAGTCTGAGGAGGTTCAATCTCATTTACGCGCAATTCAAGCCTCAGTGCCTCAATGTCTCCTTGAGCTCTTACCCTGTTCCCATCCGCGCCCCTTCGATCTTCGTTCAAAAGAGAAAGTGGCCCCTACCCTCGACTCTACCTTTGCGATAAGGACCTGGGCTCGGTGCATGTTAGCTCTGTGAATTGTTGCTTTTTCTCTTACTTACCTTGACAAGCTCCTCCTGTTCATCTAACACATCCCCCATATTCCACTGTCCGGGCTCGGAGCGGATGAACTTGCAACCGAAGTGGACCTTTTGCCCTTCAGTCCAAGCCGCCGAGTTTAAACAATTGCCTAGAGTCCGTCCGGTGATCTCGATAGCAGAAGAGAGCAGGATCATCTGTGCACGTTCTAGCCCAGACAATATTACTAAAGACACGCGTGAGGCTTGTGCCATTCCCTGTAGCATACAGATCATTTGGAGGTGAGCTGCTTTGAAAATCTGGCAATTTATCTTAGCCTTAAGAGCCCAAATATCATCTGCATATTACTCTTCGAAGGCGATCAGAAATTCATACGCAAAGAGGCGTCTAGAAAACAAATCCTCTTTGTTCCTGATGCCAAAGCTTGGCTAAGGGTGAAGTTGCCGTGTCACTAAGCACTTGTTGTGGGTACTTTTGACGTCACCACGAGCACCGTAGCGAACTAGGTAGCTATTAGATGTTGCTGCTGTGGTGGCATCGTCTGCTTTTATTCTTTTTGTGTCTAGTCCACCCTGCCGGGGAATTTCTCCGTCAAGATCTAGCACAGTTTTTCGCTTCCGTGGGTTTAGAGGCCATGAGGAATAAGAGAGGACAATGTAATCCGGCGAACTTCTATTAGCAACTAATACAAGAGTTATATAACAAGCCCTTCCAAGAAACCATGTACTAATACTCACTCATTCCCCCTTTATCTGCTTTCTCCTCTACTATTGCATCCACCCTATCCTCTGCATCCTTCCTTCTTCCAAAGAAGCCCACAAACTGAAGGGCTGCAACGAGTTTGTCTGATTCATTTCCTGACCGTCGTAGATCCACAAGATATAGAAATATCAACGGGAGGCAGGCTCCTTCAGCCATGCATTTTCTGCAACTAGCGAAGTAATGATTTGGATTGATAATGTCCTCACTCGCCATGGCTTGCGAGGCTAAACCCCCCATTTCGAGAGTGCCAAACCTACAGCTCCGGCAGAATGTACATTCCGGAAGAGAAGGAGATACTACCTGATGTAAGTTGTATACAACTAAAGAGGGGTTTCAACGTGCCTCTGCAAAATCCATAGAGTAAGGCGTCAGCTTCCCATTTTCAACCTTGCTGGCCACTCTCTTACCACAGACAGTATCAACGCCATGGCTTCAACTCGCCCAATCTCTTACATTCTCCGTCCTTCACCTTCAAGGAAACACTTTGAATTGGACTGGTTAAACTCAAAACACTCTTTCTCTCCTGCCTTCAGCCAGCCGTCCTACAAAAATTTCGGGTGCATCATTGCTGTAGGCGAAGACATCGTTGCTCCATCCTCAGGATTCTCAACGCACACACACAAAGACACCGAGATCTTCTCATACGTGCTAAGAGGCGAACCCAGACACTGCGATAGCATCGCTAAGAGGAACAAGACCACTGCTCGACACGAATACTGTACATGAGGCGCGATGAAGTACAGCTTACCACCGGCGGTATTGGGATTGCACATTCGGAAGAAGACGTCAACATGCGCAAAAAGTACACTTCCTACAAATATGGGTCTTACCCTGGCTAAGGGTCTGAAGTCGCTTTACCATACTGGCACGTTTCGGCAGCAAGAAAAGCGTGACGGTTTCGCAACCATTATAAGCCCAGTGAAAGCTGGTCCTGGTGCATCTCCTGCGGAAGACAAGGCCCCCGAACCGATCGTTCCAGGGACAATCCCCATTCATGCCGATTTCCTCTTTGGGGCAACAATCATTACCAAGGGAAAGATACATACATGGACAGTCCGCGGGAGGGATATCGTAAGAAGCAAGCAGAACAGGAAAGTGGACGTGCACTTCCCAGAGATGGGTGGTGGAAAGGGCGTCATCAGACTGGGTGGCAAGGCCGGCATTGATTTATACGAAGGGGATGGGGCTTATGTCACTGGTGTAAAAGCGGGTGATGAGATTGAATTTGAATCGATTGGGTCTACGTAAACCGAAGTTATTGTTTTGGACTCAGAATAATATTGGATAAGGTTTAGGAGTCCTTGACAATGGGTAGTATGGACGATAGAGTTATGGCCTTTTTCAGCATTTCAACAGCACTGAATGATTGCAAAAATAAAAGGTATCCCGAACGGCTCGCACGATTATTTGTTTTACGAAAAGCCACCAAGACACAGGATAATTTTAATTAACACTCCCTCCGATAACAATGGTGAAAACAAGTTGTGGACTTTGTTGCATTCTTTTAATACATTCAGGGTGGGAATTAATTAAATTAAATTAAAGTAACTATACTTACTTTAAATTAAACTTAAGAAACTTGATCGTTAATTATATTTCAATTTAATTTAATTAAAGTAACTTAATTATGACTTAAGTAAGAGCCATATGATTTAAATAGGGGCGCTAAGATAAGAAATATAACCTTAAACTAGCATACGTTCCTCTTAGCCAATAGATAAGGATTTAGCTTATCTTAGCTTCTAGAATCTTCGTGAACCTCCAAAAAATGACAAATTAAACACATAACTTATTAATATTATAACTAATTAATTCTTTAATATTCTATATACTAATATTTATAGGAATTTCCGCCTCTTATTAAAGCTATTAACTTAGGCGTAGCTAAGCTGCGTAAATATTATCCGAAGAATCAATAGTTAAATTCGAGCGCTCAAACTAAGACTTTATATGTAAGTCTATTATTAGATCCTCGAATTAAAAAGGATAGATTAGTAAGCTTAGGCTTGAGTCGAGAACAAATTATCGATATTCCAAAAGTATTAAAAGCAGAATATACTTCGTAAGTAATATGTCTTACTCTTATAATATTATACTAATATTTATAATAGGAAAAAAAGAGACTATTATATTAGGTTACCTGCTTTACCTAGAGCTAAAAACCTTAATATATATAGTGAAAACGACGATTTAGATAATGATATATATTAACGAGTCTGAAGACGAAGATTTAGAGGAATTACAAGCTTATTTAAGCGAAAAAAGACAAAATAAACAAGTAAGTTATAATTACAATTATATATATTTAAAAATTTACTAATATTATAATAGACTTTACCTTTAGCTTACTAGGAGTTAAATAGCTCTAATTATTCTATATTGGCTATAATAGCTAGACGCTATTTAGCTATTCCAGCTACTAGTGCTTCTAGTGAAAGATTTTTTGCACAAGGGGCTTTAGTTATTAATAAGCTAAGGAATAGATTAAATAAAGACACATTTAATGTAATAAGTGTTTAAGAAGCTGGGGTACTATTATAGAGGAAGAAAAAGAGGCTAATAAAGAGCCTAATACAAATATAGAAGAAGCAGAATTTATATATTAAAAGTTATATATTAATTAAATTTGTTATAAAAATATTAAGTAAAAAATTAAGTAACTTTTAAGTTACTTTAATTTAATTAAGTCAAGTTGTTATTCAAATTTTAATTTAATTTAATTAAAGTAACTTAATTTTTTCTCCCCACCTTGCCCGTTAAAGAATGTTTTTATACTATAAACCTTTCGTTCTCGCACTTTATACTATGAAAAGAAGTAATACTTAGTGTGAATGATGATTCTATTGTACGGGGGATTTCTAGGTCTATATAACTACTCTAGCTAATCACGTGTATACTCGCTTATACAACCTAATTAGGTATTGGCTTGCGAATTGCCGGAAACTAGAGCTTCCGAGGTTTAAAACACGGAAGCCAAGGCTTCCGACAGCCACTGTTTTAGCCCTAAATAACCTCTTACCGGAAGCCAAAGCTTCCGAGGCTTCAATACACAAAAGCCGAAGGTTTATGCGAGTTACTAGGTAGTTGAGCTGTATACTAAGCCGTATGCTTAATATAATCTTATATACTACACGTTTATATAAACTTATACTAAAATAGAAATATTACAAAAGTACCGTTAGTGACTCTATAAAAGATATAGCACGACTTAAAAAATAGCGGTTTAGGGAAGGGTTACTAGTAAGTTGTATTATCTTTAAATATTTATTATAACGTCCGTTTAACATATAGCGGGTCACTATAAAGTACTTATAAAAATTATTACGAATGTATCTTCCATAGGCGATAAACTTACGGAACCAACGTGAGCAAAATTAATCATATATATCAATTAATATTTGATTAATTTAATTTGATTTGATTTGATTTTGATTAATTAATCTAGATTAATCTGATTGATAACTTTTTTATTTAGATAATTAGATATAATATAAGAATAGATTGAATAAGCGAGTATTTTAATAAATAAAGAATGAATTAAAGAATAATCAACTTATAAACTACTTAATTAAATAAATAATAAACTAACTAATAAACTAACTAATAAATCTATTTAATAAAGAATAAGTTATTATTTTCTATATTCATAACTTCTTCTCTTATATCGTCTTCTTTTTCTTTCTCTTTAATAGTTCCCTAACTTTTTAAGCATATAATCTTCTCGAACGTATCCTTTGCTAGCCGATTTCTTAGCTTATTAATAATAAGTGCCCCTTAACTAAAAAACCTCTCACTCGGCGCTGAAGTAGCCGGAATTTGTAAGAAATTTCTAGCTATTAAAGATAATACAGGGTATTTCTCTTTATTTTGAAGCCAAAAAGTAAGAGGTTTAGTCTATTATAATATTAGTATATATAATATAATATAAGAAGTTATATTACTTACAGCTTTGTTAGCTCTAGGCTCTTGGAAATAGCGATCTAATTCGCTTAATTCGTTATTCTCGTCTTCTTGAATATAAATATCAAAATCATCGTCGCTATTATCGACAGCTAAATTTAAAGCTTCTTCGATAGGAGGATTTGTTAGCGCGAAATCGACTTTAAAACTATTTATTTAATTAGTAGTTTATTAAAAATTCAATTTATATATAAACTTACATATTATAAACCTCTTCTAAACTATAATATATATCGAACGCTTGATTTCGAGATAATCCGATAACTTCTAAACCCTCTTGTTTAATACGAGGGTCTAACATTAGAGCTAAATATAAGCTCTTATTTTTCTCGCTTATATTTCCTGTTTTAGAATAGTACTTTCGAAGCTTTATAAGCCCTCTATTAATAGCGTCGGTAAAATTTGGGTCCTAAAATCAAATTAGTATTAACTAAAACTAAGAGTTATATTAATAAACATAATACTTATGTTTATTTCTTCTTTTAATTCTTCTAATCGAGAATATAATTTATATACCTCGAGAAGTAAGTAATATATCGTCGGGTATTTCTCGGCTTGAAGTTTTGTAGTAGGCCTTTCGAAGATATTAAATATCTTTAAGCACTTTTTTAAATACGCTATTTCCGAGTCTTTTAAAAGAAAAATTTCTTTATTCTTTTCGAAAGACTTAGTAATCGATAAGCTTATAACTATTTTAATAGCTTGCTAAACGTGTAAAAAGTCTTTAAGTATATTAGCTGTCGAAGACCATTGAGGTTTTTGATTTAATAATAAGTTAGTATATAAATATAAATTAATTTTAATAATATTAATAAAACTTACTTAATTGAGGTAGCCGAAGATTTTTAATTTCTAAAGCTTTAACTTGTATATCGAAGTTTCGCTTATTCTCTTGCGAATACCGAATTCCGATAATTATTTTTCTTATTTTTTTCTAAAGAGATATATCTAAATAAATTATTAGTAAATATTATAATAATTATAAGACATATTATAAGAGACTTATCTTTATATTCCTCTTCTTGATTATTCTCTTGTTAATAGATATCGTTATCGTTAATATTATTATAAGCGTCTTTAATAAGAACTTTTAAGATATCTTAAACAACTAAGTTAAGCACGTGAGCCAAACAAGCTATATCGCCTTGAAATTTAATTGATTCTCTTAAATAGTACTATTTTAAAGTACTAATAAGAGTATTATTAGAGCTCGCGTTATCTCTTGTAATTTTATTACACGATTAGTAATTATAATAAATATAATAAAAAGAAACTTACGTAGAGATATTACATTCGATATTATATTCCTTTATAGTCTCTAATAAGACTTGAAACATATAGCTCCAGAGTGCGGTTCAGTAAGAGGTCGCATAGCTAATAAATAGCTTTTTAATTTGAAGTCGGTATTTATAAAATGACTAGATTAATAATAAATTAGTTATAATATTATAAGTATTAGAATATAACTTACATAGTAATACTAAGATAAGAGTCTTAATTAATAGCGGTCCAAGTGTCTAAAGTCAAAGAGAAACCACTATTAGAAGTAATAACTTCTTGTAATTCCTCTTTAATTATAGTTTGCTTTAATAAATAAAGAGAATTTAATTCCTCTTTAATAATTACCGGATAAATAAGAGGTACTTAGCTATAATTGCTTTATTAGTATATTATTTATAATAGAAATGATTTAACTTACTTATTAAGATAAAAGGCTAATTCCTTAAAAGATATACTAGAAATAGCTCGAAAAGAGATATTATTTAATATAATAAAGTTAAGAAGTAAATTCTTGAACTTATTAATATTAAACAATTCTTTTTCCAGCTCTTTACGCTTATTAGCTCTTTGTCGAGAGAAAGCGTCTATTATAGTAGTCGAAGAGCCTTGTAAAGATTCAGCGTCGGAAGTATCTATTATTATTATTATTATTATTATTATTATTATTATTATTATTATTATTATTATTATTATTATTATTATTATTATTATTATTATTATTATTATTA
>MU270718.1:769-27867 GCA_021432625.1 Leptodontidium sp. 2 PMI_412
TCAAATAAAACACTCAAATAACACAAATAATACAAATAAAATACTCAAATAAAACACTGAAATAAAACACTGAAATATACAAATAAAATATTCAAATAAAATATTCAAATAAAATATTCAAATAAAATATTCAAATAAAACATTGAAATATACAAATAAAATATTCAAATAAAACACTCAAATAATATAAATAAAATAACACAAATAAAATATTCAAATAAAACACCGAAATATACAAATAAAATATTCAAATAACACTCTCAAATAACACTCTCAAAAAATACACTCAAATAACACCCTCAAATAATACTCTCAAATAACACTCTCAAATAAAACAAATAAAACAAATAAAATATTCAAATAACACCCTCAAATAAAACACTCAAATAACACCCTCAATCGAAACAAATAACACCCTTAAATAACACCCTTAATTAAAACACCCAAATAATACCCTCTAATAACGCACTCGAATAAATACTTAATTAAAACTTCCACTCTAATTTTAAAAATACTTAACTATTACTATTAAATTAAAAAAACCTTAAATACTCTTTTCTCTATTCCTTATAACCCTCTTCCTTTTTTTTAACCTTAACTTCATACTTTAGCCTTATATTTACATTTACTTTATCATTTTCTTATTTTCGTTTTTCTTTTTTCTCTTATAATACTTACAATATCTAAATAATCTTTATATTATTCCTCTTCTAAATTTTAACACCTTTTCCCTCCTTGTTTCTTAAAACCAAATAAAGTACTTAACTCTTACCTTAATATTTAAATTACAATAATTATAATAATACCTCTCTTGTTTTCTAATTATTTCTATTTTACTTACGTAATCATAAAAACTATCTCCCTCTTTTTACTTTTCTTTGACTTTAACACTTTCTGTTTCTCATTTCTTGTTCTTTGTAACTATATTTTATAACTCTCGTTTATTTTATTTCTAACTCTAACCTAGACTCTTTTATTAATACCTTTTTCTATTATATTTTACCTTATTATATCTATTTTAATTTAAATCCTACTTTTCTTTTCTAACTATCCTCCCTCGTTATAATTATTATCCTTTCTTAATTATCCTCTTTTTCACTCGCGCTAATAACTTTGGCCCGCATCCTTAACTCTCTAATAAATACCTTTCGAAAACTAATACGCCATCTCCTTTCTTAAAAAACGCCTTAATTTTAATATACTCTTTTATATACTTATTCCCCTAAACCCTTTTCTACTCTTCCAACCCAACCGTTAACTAATAAAACACCTATAATAAAACACTAACTTCCATAGCCCCCTAAATCACCTTCTCGCCAAACTATCTTAACATTCCCTTCTTAACTTCCGCTTCTTCCTCTAGGCCTAACCACTCGTTTAATCCCCAAATACCCCTCGCTCGCATATATAACTAAACCGCTTAATCTAACACCTCAGACGGCCCTACAACTAAAATGGCGGCAATAACTAGTCGTATAATTCCTTTATATTAACACATGCCCCCCGGAACCTACTAGAACTTCTGATCCCCTTCGTAAATTTCCTCCTATTATATATAAATCTACTAGGTAACTCCGCAATTATAACAACTAACATATACTTAAAAATAAACACTTTATAATACCTGCACTTCTTTACAAACCAATTCATACTCCTCATCCATACACTCTTCAAATATATACCAAATATCAACTTAATAGCCGCCACACTTCCGAACGTAACACAATAGACACTTACCAACCCATATATCTAATTGATTTTCTAAATCCTATACGTTATAGCCTTCTTACTAATTATGTCCTTAAACCTACAATCGTTATTATTACTATTAAATCTTTTAGGACTAAAACTCTTCCCGTTCTACTAGATTAATTAAATCTACCGCAAACCCTTAATCAAAACTCTCAGTATTACTCTATAAATATACGGGGGGTAAACTAAGAAATGGACCATTGCTACTGTCGAATCCGTTTATAGGGACGCCGGCGGCTCGAACACTACTAAATAGGATATTAATAGCGCTATTTATCGACTGGCCTTACTTCTCTTACTCCTTCCGGGCTTCTTTAACATATACTTGCCGCTTCGCCTCCAATTCTTTTATTGTGGTATTACTCTCGTAATATACATCGTAATACTCTTCCTTATCCTTATACCTCACTCAATTAATCCTCTTATCTATCTCTTAATTTAAATAAATCCGCTGATACTTAGCACTACTCATAAACTACTCAACCTTTTACCTCTTAATCCTCTCCTTCTCCTTCGCCGTCATAGTAATATAAAACTTAGGCGGTTGTCGTTATGCTTACTCATACAACTTTTATAATGCCTCTTATTTTCTAACTAGCATTATAATAATAGCTTAACTCCTTAACCTATCCCGCCCGCCTTGTCCACTCTCTTAACTATAATTCCGCATCTAGTAAATAAGCCTAATATAAATCACTACCCGAACATCTGGACAGTTAATGCCTAATCTAAATATATTAGTAACAATAATAACACGTCCATTAGAACTCTCTTACGCCTTCTAGATCTTATCTTTAATTGCGGCATCACTTACATCTTAGTAATATACGTGGCAATCTAATATACTACTCACCTCTTAAGTAATGACAATACTACTACTATATATAATAATTTTCGCTAGTGCGGGGTATTTGTTTAACTTCTCTTCTACTAACTTACAAACGGCTATAATATCCCCTCTCCCAAACTCATCCTCCTTATACTTAACCGCGGAATACGCAATGTTAAGACGGCTAGTGGGCGATTAGAATATATAAACATCGTCAGCCTAGATCTTTATAATATTTATGAATTCTAGCTCGGCATATAGTAGTAATATCGCCATCAAATAAACTATCTACACCCCCCTTTCCACTATCTCGCCTAATCGCCTTATCTTTAAACGGAATTCAGGGGTACTGTCTAAAACCGTGTGACATTCATTAAATACAAACTAATCTAACTAATGTAACCCTTATAACTAGTCCAAAAACGTCCTAAATGTCTTATTAACAGCTGACTCCGGGGTAACAATAACAATCTAACTAAGGGAATAGTATTACTTAAGATCCCATTTCACATATAAAATGCCTAATTACTAACATCGTTCTACTATATACTCTTATAATAAAACTAATAAGCTAATGACAATAGTAGTGCCGGAATACATACTCTTGACTAGTAACTGGAACAACAACGTCTTCCTAACCCCCGTCGCCATTACGCCTAAAATAGGGCTTTAGTACTTCATAATGGCTTCTAATATAGGCTCCTATAATCCACGGAACCGGGCCTCGCTCCCTAACATTTTCTCTAACTCCGTATAAATGTTAACACCCCGTAATTACTTCTACCGGGCTATTTGTGTATCTTGCATCTCTTCTTTATACACCTGCCGCTTTCTCTTGGCTCTCCCACTCATCCCAACGCCTTAATATACTAATAAAAACCCTAAAAAACAATACTATACGTGGCTGACTCGCTAGAACTTCTCTTGGCGGCTAATAATAGAATTGTCACCTTCTATTAACTCCTTAGCATAAATCATGCTTACAACATAGGTCCCGTAACCGGCTTATAAATCCCATAAATCGTCCCCATCGGCATTATCTTCATCTTATCTATTACCCTCTTCTAACTTCGTCTTCTCCTCTTCAAACCGGTCCTCTTAGTAATACCGCCGGGATATTATAATGACAATCTAATAATAATTACTAATATTCAACCTATTAACTCCTATCTACTATACAGCAACTTACTTTAAGATCTGCCGCGCTCTCTCTAACGTCTACGAACGGGACTGCCATTAGGCTAACAACCTCTTCTAACTCATTTAGTCCTCGCCCTCGCCTTCTTCTCCTTAATCATCTCTCTCTTACTCTCTAAAAACGTTATTACTCTCCTTAAACATTTACTACTTCCGCTTTAGGCCTGTCTACTACTAGTGTTCCTTCTTCTGACTATCTCCCCACAAAAATGGACTACTACTCGGTTTCCCCGTCGCCTAAAACTACAACTTTTCCTAAAACGGCAATACTAACTACAAATAATATACCAGCAACTCCCCAACCTCTCATAGTAAATACCGGTGTACAATCTTAATATTTCCACTACTCTAATACCCCTTATAATACGTAGCCACGAACGCAACTAAACCCTCCTTAATAAAAATGTTCCGTACTCCACCGTACGCCGTGTTCTTCCACCGCATTCCCAATAACTCCGGTGCTCTAGCTAGCTGACCACCGCATAAATACATTAAAACCCATAATAACTCCTAAAACCGCTCCACGTGGCGCTAATACGTGGCTACAGCTTCCCTCTTCAGCCTCCCCGCACTGTCTATAAACTGCCCTCTTAACTACTCCTCCTTATACATCCTCTCGTATAACCACCACTACTTACATACTACGAACTAATTCCGCTCGTCGTCTAAAAACGACTACCCCACCTAAGTCTCAGACGACTAGTCCACCATTTTGTCCCAATAAATCAGTGGCACCTACTTCACATCTACTTCGCCGTCTCTACTTATTATAACCACTATTAACTTCTTAAACAACTCCTCTCTTGCCTCCCTAACTAACCTATAAATCATACCCCGGAATTAGCTTATACTAAACTAGATTTTAAAATACAAAATATCATCCCTAATTCACTAGATCTTCCCTTCGGCGGTAGTAGTATACCGAATTTTAAAACCGTACAATTAATTATAATATAACTACTATATAGGCTTAAGATCTTTACTATCGTAGGCCATAGTTATAAACGAACGAACCAAACCCCGGGTTAAAACGTAATAGCTTAATACTCTCTCCCTAGCTACCTCTAGACTTAAACCACGCTCTTAGTATTATATAATAGCCTCTCGTCGCCGCTCGTACGCCTCTTAAACCACTATTAACCGGGCTAACTTAATCACAGCCGAATATTTAGGCGTGTAATCCTCGGCATCTAACCACTTATCGTTTTCCCGTATTCTTAAAATAGCCAACCCACTAATTAATACACTCTTATACTCGTCGTCTTACAATAACTAGTTTAATAACGTAATCTATAACTGTAAAATCTGCCGCTAGATCCGGCCTATTTACTTAATCTCCTCGTCTAATTCCTCCTCTTCCCCTCTTCCTAAATCCCCCTCTTAGTCCTCTTTCTACTACACAAATTCCTTAACGTTCGTCTACACGTCGTTAATAGCCATTTACTACCTCTTCGTTAACTTAAATCCCGGCCGCTTCTCGGGCTTAATACCTTTAGACTAGAATATATAATACATTAACTACTTATAAACCTCTATATACTATATAACAGTAGTAATGTTTATCTAACTATTAAACGGCATTTAGACTTCTTTATTTACCTCCTTTCTATTCGTTTTAAATAATACCTTTAACCTTACTACTTGCTGAACACAATAGTATTATACGTCTTAAATTAACTAATCAAATGCTCGGCATAACACTTTTAACTCTAGCTCGTCGTCCGTAATAGGGGCAACTAATGCTCGTAATTCTTCCTAGTTATACCTTTTTAAATACTTAACCCAACCTATACGATATAACTATAGATTTAGCTCTCAGGATTCCTCTGGCTTACTAATTTGACGACGCTGTTCCTCGTCGGCTTATTATATCTCCTAGTTTAACCGTTTCTTAATAGCCTCCAAATCGACGTCTCCGGATAGTATAGTAGGGCTAAATCCCTTTACTTGAACCTCGAAAAATACGGAACCGGAACCTTTAGGGAAAAACTACTAGTAATAGACTGGAATTTATAGCACTTGTACCTCTTAGCCGGCATATTAACGCCCTCTCTTCCTCTTATTTACTTAACCGTGCTATTCTCTAAAATGTTTTTAAATAGCTTAACACTAACAACTAATATAACAACACAAGGCAAATAGGCATCCTTTTCCATCTGTCCTAAGTCTCTTTAATTCGGGAATCGGGGGCTAGGTTAGACTAACGGAGATTAGCAACTTATCTAACTCTACTCGACATAAAATCAACCCTTCAATCCGGTTCACTTCTTTTGAAATCCGCTCTCGTGCTTCCTTGGTTATATTATAGCTATTAGAACCGCTTAAATAGTGGGAAATCTGGCTAAGTAACACGGTATACTAACATACGCTATATATTATTACTTTAAATACTAGCAAATAAACGAATAAATCTATAACTTGACTCTTTCTTTGAATTATTTAAATAATATCTCCCCTTCTCTTACTCTCTTTACGCGTCTTATTACCCTCACGCGTTCAGCACCCATAATCTAAACCTATACGTAATATAGCTAACTATAATCTCCGCTTTTATACTTTTATACTTTTATACTTACTTTATACTTGGAAACCGTATTTTAGTTAACTTGGCTTATACATTTACTTCCCCTATTAAAAATCGACGACGACCACTGTCTCCTTATAAAACTTACTTAATAATGGGGTTTTGGTGAAAGTTTCGACGGGGCTAGTGTCGTATATACTGGGGCTAACTTATACTCGAATTTAAGCCTCATCCGAGCTTATTTAAACGTAACCCTAATAAATAAATCTAATTAAATGAATCTTATAGCCTCGGCAAATCCACGCTAATGGTTTATATAGGGAATTAAATAAATCTTATATTAAATTCATTCAACAATAATAAATAGGTAACTAATCTATCTTATTTAATTAAGATTAATTAAAATAGAATATTATTTAAAAAGTTTAAATAATCTCTTAATACGCCGATCTTATATAAATAGTCTTTATATTCTTTAATATTATAAGGATAATATAATCCTATTATTATTTTATATTAAACGTATAAAATAAACTTATTTAAACTCTACTAATATAAGCGCCGCTACACAGTTAACTTAAATACACTCGTTCCCCCCAAGTAATGCCGTTTCCCCTAGCCATAGTATATATTCTAGTTCGCTCTAAAAAGAGCACTAGAAATACTTCCGTAGCCACTCCTCGCCTCCAGGCCGGCAATACACTCCGTAACAGAGCGGCATCACTATGTTAAGGAAGCGGCACTTAGTCTCCTTATACTTTAGATCTATTACCTAATAAATATCTTATGGCTAGTAACACTACTAATATGCCATATACCGCCCGATTTACTCCTTGTCCTCTCGGTCTCGTGTATAGTACGCCTCTTACTTAGCACGGATCCACCGGAACCGCCGTGAGCATTTGCCTGGCGTATAGTCGAACTTGCGGCCCTCGACCCGGCAGTAGAGACACAGCCCTACTATAATCTCGAGGTCACCCTTATAACTATTAAGGACCTACTCTCAGACATAATCCTGCCGTAAGACCTCTTCTGGCCTAGTGAATTCCATTTCTACTCTTTGCGGCAAAGTAAATATAACGTCGGCGGGTTGCGCTTTAGTATAGGGCTCGCGGTAAACCTAACACCTCTCTTCACCCGGCATACACCACCGCTAATCGGATTAAGTATCCAAAAACTAGCTCAGAATACCACGGGAATAGTATTATTGTGTAAAATAGAGCTACATAGCCTCTCGATCCGCGGACAGGTGTCCATCAACCTGAGGCTTTCACCCGGCATATAGGAGAATAATAAAAGAAGCCTTACTTTTATCCCGCCTAGCTCTCTTAGACTCCTAAGAGAAATTAGTTAGCTTATTAGGCCTATTTATATAAATCACTTAGTAGACGAAAAGATAATTAAATCTAATCCTAAGAGCAAATATAGCTATAATTACTAGCTAATCTTTATTACTAAGTTACCTAGAGATAATTATAGCTTTCTTCTCTTTGCTTCCGGATCTTAACGTATACGAGGGACACTTAAGAATATTGATAAGCTGTGTTACTTCCTCCTAAGTCCGGCAGTAAATAATAATCTTATCGCGGGAGTAGTTAAAGATCTCTTACTTAGGCTAGTATACCTGTACTAGGTCAGCAGCTCTCTCAACTAAGGCACCCGGTCTGGTCTCTAAGCTGACTATGTACTTAATGTTCGGCCGATTAGTCGATTCCCGGATAACCCTGGGTTTTACTAGCTTATTATGCTTAATGAACTCTTCTTGTATTATAGGAGGTAGGGTTACTGTTAGCTAGACGGTTTGCGTCCTGACCTGCCGGACGTACTAGCCTAGTTGGGCCATGCATGGCCGGTAATCACTGGCTATAATAGTAAAGTGACTTTTATTAATGATAATGCGGTCGAGTTTTTGCTTATTGACTTGCAAATGGCAGTATTTAAGAAAGCCTTAAGTACACGCTACTTCGGCTGACACAATGACTAGTAAAGCCCACTGCTTGTAATTAACTGACTAGACTAAGGGCCGGATGTTTACTTTATGAAAGCGTCTTAGTATATTACCTCGCAAAGTAATTATTAGTAGAACTAAAATAGTAGTCCTAGCATCTACAATAACAGTACTAATTATAACAACTATCGTCTTACTAGAGCCGGTTCTTATCACTAGAACCACTTACTCGGCTAAATAAAGTCCTATAATGGCAAGAACGCCATTCTGTTAACCGGGAACCCAGAATTACAAGTCCGGTTTATTATATAACTTTTGTACTACTGCTAGTAAGTTAGCCTCAAAATAAGCCCCCCTCTAGTAAAGCTAACCACGCTTGGAAGTATTAAGTATTCGCAGTAACAGCGTCTTTGAAGCGCCTCGTGGTCTCTTCCTCTAGAGAATATGATCGAACCGGAATAACGTACGCCAGCTCTCGGATACTCAGTAATTCTAATGTAACAAAGCACTTATAATAAGCGTAATAGTGCTAATATATATATAATTAAAAGTATAATAACTATAATTACTTTATTTAGCTAAGGCAACAAGATCTAACTCGTCTTTAATATCCTCCTTAATACTCTCCTTAAGGTTGAAGTTCGCCTGTTCCTTAATAGAAAACTTCTCTTTAGTAATTAATACTATAAACTGCCGCTAATTAAAAGTGTGTAAACAAGGCACCTTTGCCCAGGTACACGCCTTACGCAAGCAAGCCGAAAGTGTCTTATTAACCTACACCGTCCCGTCTAATTTCGCCTAAAGGTAAGGAGAGATAAGGGCACTAGGTTTTTATTATTAGAAGAATAGTTACCTTAAAGGTAAAACAAATACAATATATAAAAGCAACAAATTACTAATCGCCTTTAAGATAAAGCAGATATTGTCTTTATACGCCCTAGATTATTGCTGGCCTTTATAATACTAAATATAAATTATTAGTAGCTTCTCTTAAATAAATAAGTAGCGCTGCCGAGCATTATTATACCACATTGCCAAGAGTAACTTAGACGCTCGTAACAGTGGGCCGCCGGGGATATAATATAACACTAATAACGGCTTTAGGAATTCTTAGGCGTGTGACTCGTAAATGTCCATGGCCTTAAGACACAAAATCATACTCCCGTCCTTAGCCTTAGTTAAAAATATAGCCTGGAGTTTAATATTGCCTTAGATCTACCGGAAAAGAGCGAGCTTAATACCCTCTAAGAACTCGGCATTACTAGAATAAGAGAGCCACGAGCCTCTAAAATCTTCTAGATCTAAGTCGTCCTTTAGCCGCTACGATTCCATAAGAGTCAAGTCTTTTGCTTAAAACAAGAGCTCATCATAAAGCAGGGCATAAGCCCGTTAATATTCAGAAGCCACTAAGTTAGAGATCTACGACATTTACAATTCTACCCCACGATATTCTACTATCTGCCCGTTTAGGGACCACCGAGCTTAGTACTTAGTAATTACAGCCTTTTTAACCTTAAATAAATACAGCCTTTATTATAAAATATACCTAAACGGCGTCTCAGCCAACTATTAAAAGAACTTCTTGCAGATCTTGGCAAAGAAGACAGGGATTTAGTCCTTATTGTCCTGTTCCTAAAAACAAGTATAATTAAAGAGCACGAGCTAAGCAGTCCAAGTTAGAGCTAATAAGTAGCTATTGAAATTCCCCGGCTCTTCCCACAACCCTCGGCCTTTCCCACGGACTTTCTTACTTAATATAGCGCAAAAACTCAAGACAGGCGATTTAAACGGCACACTGCCAATAGTATAGCAAATTAAGGCCAGGTAAAGTCGCCGAATAATATACTTAACAGTTAGCTCCGCCTCTTCTTTATCCTCTAGAGCCAAGGCCTTTATAATCTTATTTATGGCTTGAATCTACTAGGCGGTTAACTAGATGACATCCCCAGGTAGCACTTGGTCTAGCTTAGCCCGCGTAAAATAACCGCCTTTACAATACACTACGTAGTAATAGTACACCAACAACTACTTTATAGTAGTAAAGTAAGTGACTAGGGTCGACGTATTTTTATAATACTAGAACCTATCTACTTTACCTAACGCCCTAACATAAAATTCGTTCAAGATATTAGCCCGCTACTATGTCATTTTCCGGTTTAACGAAGTGTCGCTATATAACTGGTAGGCGTTTCTTAAGACAGCTTCAGCTATAACTAAGATTCGGACAAGATTAGGATCCTTAGTATTCTCGTTACCCACATTAAGCTCTTTCTTCGGTAGTAGCTTATACGAGCTCTAGATCTCCTCGTCCTTTAGTATAATTATGTAGGATAGAAAGTGCGTTAAATCGTATAGCCATGGCACCCTTTTCGACCTTAAATCTCTAATATCTTAGACTATAGTTACTTGCTTGTCAAGATTACATTTTATATCTTTGTAATCTTATTTTAATTTCTTAAATAATTCCTTCTCAGGTTGTGTTAAAGGAACGGAATTATTGGCTTAGTCAGACACCCCTTCCTTCTCTTAATTGTCTGTCACTGCAAAGTAATTAATCCTCTTATGCCCTATGAAATATGTCTAAAGCTTAACCTCTCTCTATAATATAGTTTTTTTATAGACTATAGCCTTAATTTAATAGACTAAAGGCATATATTTCCTCATCTTATAAAAATAACGAGTACTATACTGGCACTCTAGCTGTAGGCAGTAAAAGCCACTATAGCAAGCCAAGTGCTCAATCACTTAACAATAGTCCTCAATTCGAGGCTTATGCTCTCTTAGCTCTTCAACTGTCCTCAGATTATAGCTACTTAAGAGCTAGACTGTAGTCTTGAGCTCTTCACTAGAGAGTCGGTGTGGTACTGCTCGTAAGTGACGCTCTTGGCTTGAGCGCCCAGGAATAATACAAGACTTGCAAATATAGCACACAACTACTTAGTACACCGGATTATATAAAAACATTATACTCGTACGTAAGAGAGTCGAATTTAGGACGGAAATAGTAGTTTGGGCAAACTAGTGTCTTACTGAATAGTGTCTTACCGGAAACCGCCTTAGTCAACAGCGCTCGGGCCAATCACAGCACCCGAGTTTTGGTGTTTTACTAAAACACTACCCTCACATAAGAGGTAAGTTATTATTATACTTACTTATATGACTTTTATAATACCTCTTACTTTCTAATAAGTATTATAATAATAACTTGACTCCTTAACCTATCCCGCCCGCCTCGTCCACTCTCTTGACTATAATTCCGCATTTAATAAATAGGCCTAATATAAATTACTACTTGAACATTTAGACAGTTAATACTTAATCTAAATATATTAGTAGTAATAATAATACGTCTATTAGAACTCTCTCACGCCTTTTAGATTTTATCTTTAATTATAGTATTACTTATATCTTAGTAATATATATAATAATCTAATATATTACTTACCTCTTAAGTAGTGATAATATTATTATTATATATAATGATTTTTACTAGTGTAAGGTATTTATTTAACTTCTCTTTTATTAACTTATAAACGGCTATAATATCCCCTCTTTTAAACTTATCTTCTTTATACTCAACTGCAGAATACGTAATATTAAAACAGCTAATAAGCGATTAAAATATATAGACATTATCAGCCCAGATCTTTATAATATTTATAAATTTTAGCTTAATATATAGTAATAATGTCGCTATTAAATAAATTATTTATACCCCTCTTTCTATTAACTCGCCTAATCGCCTTATCTTCGGACGGAATTTGGGGGTGTTATTTAAAACTATGTGACATTTATTAAATATAAACCGGTCTAATTAATATAACTCTTGTAATTAGTCTAAAAACGTCCTAAATATCTTATTAATAGCTGACTCCGGGGTAACAATAATAATCTAGCTGGGGGAATAGCATTGCCTAAGATCCTATTTTATATATAAAATGCCTAATTACTAATATCGTTCTATTATATACTCTTGTAATAAAACTAATAAGCTAATAATAATAGTAGTGCCGGAATATATACTCTTAGCTAGTAACTAGAATAATAACGTCTTCTTAACCCCTGTCGTTATTACGCCTAAAATAGGGCTCTAGTACTTTATAATAGCTTTTAATATAGGCTCTTATAATCCACGGAACCGGGCCTCACTCCCTAATATCTTCTTTAACTCTACATAAATGTTAATACTTTATAATCGCTTTTATCGGGCTATTTATATATCTTATATCTCTTTTTTATATACTTGCCGCTTTCTCTTGGCTCTCTTACTTATCTTAACGCCTTAATATACTAATAAAAACCTTAAAAAACAATATTATACGTAGCTGACTCGCCGGAACTTCTCTTAGTAATTAATAATAGAATTATTACCTTTTATTAACTCTTTAATATAAATTATACCTGTAACATAAGTCCCGTGACTAACTTGTAAATCCTATAAATCGTCCCTATTAGTATTGTCTTTATCTTATTTATTACTCTCTTTTAACTTCGTCTTCTCCTCTTCGAATCGGTCCTCTTAGTAATATCGCCAGGATATTATAATAATAATTTAGTAGTAATTACTAATATTTAACTTATTAACCCTTATTTATTATATAATAACTTACTTTAAAATCTGCCGCGCTCTCTTTAACGTTTATAAATAGGACTGCCGTTAAGTTAATAACCTCTTCTGACTTATTTAGTCCTCGCCTTTACCTTCTTCTCTTTAATTATCTCTTTCTTACTCTTTAAAAACGTTATTACTTTCCTTAAACATTTATTACTTTTGCTTTAGGCCTATTTACTACCAGTGCTCCTTCTTTTAACTATCTCCCTATAAAAATAGACTACTACTTAGTTTCCCTGTCGCCTAAAATTATAACTTTTCCTAAAATAGTAATATTAATTACAAATAATATACTAATAACTCCTTAACTTCTCGTAGTAAATACTAGTATATAATCTTAATATTTCTATTACTTTAATACCCTTTATAATACGTAACTACGAACGTAACTAAACCCTTCTTAATAAAAATGTTCTATACGCTACTATACGCCGTGTTCTTTTACCGCATTCCTAATAACTCCGGTACTTTAGTTAGTTAACTACCGCATAAATATATTAAAACCTATAATAACTCCTAGAACTGCTTTACGTGGCGTTAATACGCGGCTACGGCTTCCCTCTTTAACCTCCCCGCACTGTCTATAAACTGCCCTCTTAATTACTTCTTTTTATATATCCTCTCGTATAACTATTACTACTTATATATTACGAACTAATTCCGCTCGTCGTCTAAAAACGACTACTTTACTTAGGTCTTAGACGGCTAGTCCACTATTTTGTCTTAATAAATCAGTAGTACTTACTTTATATTTACTTCGCCGTTTTTACTTATTATAACTACTATTAACTTCTTAAATAACTCCTCTCTTGCCTCCTTAACTAACTTATAAATTATACCCTAGAATTAGCTTATACTAAACTAAATCTTAAGATATAAAATATTATCCCTAATTTATTAAATCTTCCCTTTAGCGGTAGTAGTGTACTAAATTTTAAAACCGTACGACTGACTATAATATAACTATTATATAGGCTTAAGATCTTTACTATTATAGGCTATAATTATAAACGAACGAACTAAACCTTAAGTCAAAACGTAATAACTTAATACTTTCTCCTTAGCTACTTTTAGACTTAAACCACGCTCTTAGTATTATATAATAGCCTCCTGTCGCCGCTTATACGCCTCTTAAACTACTATTAACTAGGCTAACTTAATCACGGCTGAATATTTAGGCGTGTAATCCTCGGCATTTAACCACTTATCGTCTTCTTATATTCCTAAAATAACTAACCCACTAATTAATATACTCTTATACTTGTCGTCTTATAATAACTAGTTTAATAACGCAATTTATAACTATAAAATCTACTATTAAATCCGGCTTATTTACTTAATTTCCTCGTCTAATTCCTTTTTTTCCCCTCTTTTTAAATCCCCCTCTTAGTCCTCTTTTTACTATATAAATTCCTTAACGTTTATCTATACGTCGTTAATAGTTATCTATTACCTCTCTATTAACTTAAATCCTGGCCGCTTCTTAGGCTTAATACCTTTAGACTAAAATATATAATACATTAATTACTTATAAACCTCTATATATCGCACGATAGTAATAATGTTTATTTAATTATTAAACAGCATTTAAACTTCTTTACCTACTTCCTTTTTATTTACTTTAAATAATGCCTTTAACTTTACTACTTGTTAAATATAATAATATTATACGTCTTAAATTAACTAATTAAATACTTAATATAACACTTTTAACTCTTACTCGTCTTCTTTAACAGGGGCAACTAATACTCGTAATTCTTCTTAGTTAAACCCTTTTAAATGCTTAACTTAACTTATGTGATATAACTATAGATTTAACTCCTGGGATTCCTCTAGTTTAGTAATTTAACGACGCTACTCCTCGTTAGCTTATTATATCTCCTAGTTTAACTGATTTTTAATAGCCTCTAAATCGACGTCTCTGGACGGCATTACTAGACTAAATCTTACTACTTGAACCTCAAAAAACTATGCCCCCGGTCCCTAGATAAAAAAATGTTAGTAATAAACACTAGTTCTCCACAATATTTACACCTCCTTCCCTGTCTCTAGCCGGCCTTTCTTTTGTAGATTCTCTTAATAATATACTTGACAGTAATACTCTTAGATCTTTTATACTTGGCATGTAATATATTAGTATTAATTACTGTACGTGTCTTATAATTAATATTTTAACCCGTCTTTCCTAGGCTATTATAATATAAGAATAAGGGGGTTACTCGCTAGTAGAAATACTAAATGATTTAATTTTATACTCTTAGTCTTTAAACCCTAAATGCCTTGGATTGCCCGCACGATATATTCTCGATCGGCTTTCACGGCCTTATACTTTCCTTTATCCTTTAAATAGGCATTAATATAACTAAGTAACACAATATATTAACATTTAAAACACATAACGACTCCTTACACTAAGAAATAAGTAAATAGATTTATTTTATAAATATATATTAAATTAACTTAATTCTTTTAGTTAGAATTCTTCTGTTTCTTACGTTATTTTAATTACTTTACGCGTCACTTTCCTTAACACGTTATAAATCCACGCTCTACCCTTATACGCCTAATAGCTAGCGCAATTTCTGATTTTATATATTTATACGTTTATATTTACTTTATACTTACGATCGACATTTAAATTAACTTAGCCTATATACTTACTTCCTTTATTAAAAATGAACGACAACGACTATCTCTTCGTTAAATTAGCCTTCTAATAAGGTTCTAGTAGAAATCTCAACGGGGCTAATGTCGTATATACTAGGGCTAACACATACTCGAATTTAAGCTGTATCTGAGCCCGTTTAAGTGTAACCTTAATAAACAGACTTAAGTAAATAGACTTAACCCTCTCGGCAAATCTACGCTAATAGGTTATATAAGGAAGTAAACGGACTTGACCCCAAGTCCATTTAGGAATTATGGATAGGGGAAAATCAATACCTTAACTACAGCGGTAAATACCCTGAAGGACCTCCTTAAACAGCACGCCTAACTACTCTTTAGGGGTAGTATATACCTCTTACTTAAGCACCTTTAGCGCTAGCTCGACCCTAAAGGCTTACTAGACCTCTGGAAATCGGCCGACTTAGTAATTAAGGGCGCTATACAGGCCCTAATCGCTAGAGAACCAGGGGACACAACTACCCTAATTCGCCAAGCACTACTCTCCTTACCGGTACGAGACGGAGGCCTCAGAATACCCTAACACGCCTTACTTGCCCTAGGCCTCTATAGGGCCGCCAAAGAATCCTGTAGGCCGCCATCTCTTTATATATGCGCCCCCCCCCCATATAGTACTACTAAAAATCGTTAGATTAACGTCGTGAGTAACTTAAATTAAAGCTTAATAGTTGTACTTTCTAATGAACTAATCTTTAAGTTATTCCGATGGCGCCTCGTTTAAATATAGACGTAGTGGCACGTATCGAAGATGCCCTTCGCGAGCCTCATATTATCCTCGACCAACTATACCTGTAATTAATCGCTAATACTTATAAGACTATAAAACGTATAATATATACTCATAAACTACGATTAAAATATGATCTGCCTATCTTATTACAATCTAAGGGTCCTACTAAGATTATGTCTGTGGAAATAGAGTAGTCTATTAAGCTACTTTTAGACGAGAGGCCATATATATATTAAGACGAGATTATAAACTTCTTAAAGGACGCATTTAACGTTAAAGTCTATAAAACTATTATACACAAGATATTAATAAAAATCAAGGTCACGCGGAAGAAGTTAAAGGTTATTATAACTTAATAAAACTAAGAATTGCGATTAGAGTGGGCATATTAATTACAATAGTACACAGCGGACTAAATCGTTTATGTAAACTGTCGTGCAAAGCTCTAATCGACGGCCGGCATAGCTCTTCCAGTGGCTGCAACGTGGTGGCAAAAGTGTCTGATTTCTAGGAGGGCTCCTGTCTACAACTGCCCCTATAACTAACTGGCCTGCTTACGTAGGCTAGGCACGTGCGCATACCTGTGTTGCACGACATAAACGAATCTAAGAGCGACGATAAGACTAGAGATCGTTAATATAGCTAGTCTCACTTAAGAGTAAGAGCTGTAGTTAAAAGGTGGCTATAAAGTAAGGAGCGAGTCTCTGTCCTCTTTATATATACGACAGATAAATATATTACTTTCACAACTTTTATAGAGACTTATATAGGCGATATATTCGAGGATTTCATAATTAACGACTTATTACCGCTATATAATATATACCTAGCTCCTAGATCAGTCGTTATACTTAATAATGCCTCAATTTACTATTCTAATATTAATAGAATTCAAAAACAATTCGATAGAAGAGGGGTCTTACTACTTTTCTTATTATTATATTCGCTAGATTTTAACTTAATCGAAGAGAGCTTTAGAGACCTAAAGGCTTATATTCGTCGCCATTATCGTAAGGAAAGGCACAAGTATATAAGTTATTAGGATTTCTTAGAATAGGCATATATTTAGTTAAGTTCAAGACTTAATACTGCCCAGAGAGCTCGCGCACATTTCAGGAATACAAGTATTAAAGAAGCTTAAAACTTCTATACTTGAATTTATAGTAAAACTATTATTAACTTATTATCAGAGTATAATTAATAATAATTATTAACGCTAAGGATACGGAAGATACTAAGCGAGGTAAAGCGAGGGGAGGCGAGGTAAGCTCAGATAAAATTAAGTAATTAATTACTATTAATTAAACATAAAAGTATATACAAATACACTAAAATCAACACGGATATAATGTATTTATGTGTTAGGCTCACGTAATAAACTTATTTTATTTAATTTGATTTAGTATTCGTCGAAGAAATCATTATCTAGATCCTCACTTGACCTCGTACTTAACCCCTCTATTAGACGGCGTATATCGCTAGTGCTTGCCGTATTAGGGAAATCTAATAACGTAGCGACTGCCTCTGCCTTTACTTTTTATCGTTCTTTAAATTCAAGCTTAAATTTAAAGACTTACTTTGAAATTAAATCTATAGTACTAGCTTTAATACTATAAGACGTAATTAACTCTTAGTTGTATAATTAGTTAATAAATAATATATCTATGTCGTTAAATAAGTTAAACGTAAATTAAATTAATAGCCTATAAGTAAAGAGAGTTTCTACTCGCAAAAGATAGTCCCGGAAAGTTAATATATCGTTTCTCCCTGTCGGCCCTAGTCGTAGAAGTAAAGAGGGTAAAGTAATATTCTGAATATACCTTAATACTAAATTTTGTAAGGCACTCCCTACAGAAGTAAGACTAGTGGACGTGTTGCCAATATATAAGTACTTAAATAGGCCGTGCGGCTAATAACTAAGAGGGAGAAGGTGAGCGTATATTAGTTACGACTAAGTAAGAGGGACAGGAGTTATAGCGGGTATATTAACGTGAAAGTATATTAGGCTAGAGTTTATAGTATCTTTCTTTAGTACGTCTTCCTCTTTCTTTTAATTGACTTTATAGGTTCTTAATAACTTCATCTATATTAAATTCTCACCGTCTTAGAATTTAATAATCTATATAATAAGTAAAGTATAAAAGTCGACTCTAGGGATCTTTAATTTAATAGCTATAGCTTACTCTTCTTACTCTAATAGGGATATAATATAATAAGTACTAGTTGAATTTAAAACGTAATAATAAGCTCTCTTGTTACTATAACGCGATTTAGCGCAGTAATTTAAATTAAAGATAGTTTTTTATTAGATTTCAAGAGGTACTTCTTTAGTGTCAGAAAGCCTCTTCTTTTATAATAGTCTCCCTGTAATTGTGTTTAGTAACTTCTCTATTAAAGAGATATTTACTAAATCGTCGTCCTTATTGTCGTCTAATGAAATTAAATTATCGCTCGAAGGTTGCCGTATAATGACTTTCCGTATAGTTTCTAGCTTTATTTTCCCTTTCCCTTTATCTTTAATAGTTAGAGGGGTAAGTTCTAGGGTATTTTCTCTGTTAAAAGTCTTATATAAAGTATCTACTGAAACACTAGATGCCTATTTAGCTCCTAAATGATTCTATTAACGTAAAAACGTATAAAAATCCCGTAAGTCCTCTTTATCCGTCACTTCTATATAAACCCCTTATTTCTTTAACTCTTTAGACGTAATAACCTACGGCCTTGATTTTAGCCTATTTATACCTTTTAACCCTCTTTTATTAGCCTATTCTTACACTCTCTTCTAGTATACCTTCTCTTTTATAGCCGCGAATAATAGTTAGTCTCTAGAATTGATGTCTTCGTAAAGTAAAAAAGAAGATTTCGCCCGGCCGTCGATTAATACTATTATAACGAACCTAACTATAAATTTAAGGCCGTAATTATTTATTAAATTAAAGGCAGGAGTCTGTTTTTTCCTGTGAGCTAGCTTCGAAGGCGTTAAGACGGCGCTAGAGACTTCAATAGTATCTGTCTTACCCTTGCTATTCCGAGGATTTAGTATTAAGGGCTCTCCTTGTATAGTATTCTCCACCGGCTCGTCCGTATAATTGTCTGCCTTTACAACATCTTCTATATTATCTTCCTCTATAGTAGGGGCCCTGGGCCGCTTCTTAGCCTTCGTTTTGCGTATAACTAGCTCCTACGACTTAATAAAGGCCTTTAGCGAATTAGTGTTAGGTTTACGCGCCCGTTTGTTAATTTCATCCGTATTAGGCGGCAGACCTTACAAACGCTTTGACTGAGAGCCTCGAGGCATATTGAACTCGATATTCCGAAAGTTTTATTATATTTGGACAAGTATTCGTAGAGTTATTAAAGGTAGTCGTGAATTGAGGGGGCTAAGATGCGGGGGAAAAGTCGACTTTTGATAAGGCTCGCTAAAAATCCGGATTGAAGCTAGTTAAGCACATTGCTGTAAGATAAATTTTTAATACTAGTTATGAAAAGGGTTGTAATTTGAAACAGGGTCCCCCACCTCTTAACCGCGTGCAAATCCTGCCATGTCTAGGGATTTCCATATCAAACAAATTGTTTGCCTCGCTATAGGTTCGTTCAATTTTTCTAGTACATCGAGTACGTTTTCTAAGGACCTGCCTAGCAAGCCGTGTTACTGTTAGAAGCAGGCTGTTGCCTCCAAACATGTTTAGCGCTGCTAAGGGTATCTCAGCTTATCCTACCCTCATTGGACAATGCTCTGGCTACAAAGGCATCATCGCTAGCTGTCCAATTATAGTTCCTTGTTGGAGCCCCTGGACATAGCTCACCAGTTGAGGAGATAGCCTATCATAGAGGCCTTACAACCCAGGTAACCTCCTAGCTATAAACAAATCACAAGCTCACATGAAACGCTTCCTGCCTCTGTATTGGGATCCAGAAGATACGAAATTCGTTCAAATATATAAACAATTTTTCTCCTCTCCACACTCCCTTCACAGCCTCCAAAACCAGACCCTAGCAATTTGAGAACCCAGTCCTACCAACAATGTCCAATTTTCTCGAAATACAAACCACACTATGAGATTCTAGCGGGGAGCTGGTGGCGCGACCTCTTTCGGCTTGACAAGGACGTACATCAACAGGTTGTCCATGAATACTTGATAATCCATCTCCGTCATTTCCTCCTGGTTGCCCCAGGTCCAGTAACTGAACCTGATATTCCCGTCCGCAGTCCGTGTGAATCGACTGGTAACTACCATAGCATGGCATGACAAAGACTGGATAAGACTAATTGAGGGGTTGAACAGTTTCGCCTTTACGGCTATAACCACATAGAACGCCCCTGTCCAAGGGTGGTTGAGGGTGTTAGGCAAAGCCAGCAACTCGGTCTCAGATGGCCTCTCGGGCTGCCAATGAGTGTCAAACCATCCCGTTTTCTTGAACCACAAGGTCATCTCTTCTAGAAAGCCCGATCCTAGGAACTGACCCCACAGAGATGTTTTACCTGTATAGGGGAGAACGTTTGCGCTGTCGCGGAGCGAGCACAACACCATCCAATCTGCCTGTGGCGCGATCTTTGTGCCAGCGGGGGCCCCGATATGAATATCGTTATAGTTTGTTTCACGCAGTGTTTTACTCGCCTTAATTTCAAAAAGGCCTAGCTGCCCTTTTCCATGTTCCAGCAAGTTGACGGCGAAGGCCGAGAACTCGGCTCCATGAGTAACCAAGATCACGAAATAGAATGAAGCGCACACACACACACTCTGTTGGCCCTGTGTGAGCTTGGTAGGCTGCTCGCACAACTCGACGATGCGAGCCCTCACCACGTCTCCATTGAGGTGCTTCCAGGCTATGGCAGGCGCAGCAGCGGCAGCAGCGGCAGCAGCGGCAGCAGCAGCTTCTGGTTCGACCATTCCCGCGATTCCCATTGCTTCACCGACCCTGGATACAATCGCATCCATCAAACCAGTAGAGTCTGACCCGATGGCAGCTCTGGCCGCTGGGTTTCGTGAAAAGGCCGTCTGGTCGGCTTGAGCTTGGTGAGGGACTACTGCTCCCGAAGACCCATCGACGGGAAGAGCAGTACCAGAGTCGCCTCCAGAGGATGGTGTCCACTCTCCACCGCCACTCGTGGTACTCCCTGCTGCATCTCCACCTGTTCCGGTTGTACCCTTGGTACCGTCAAAGTAGTTGATCATCTCCCCTTTCTTGGAACTCTGCCCTCCACTTCCTCCTCCAGCTCCTCCGCCTAATCCACCCAGCCCACCAGCCAGTCCACCCGTGTAGACATCGGCTGCCACCTTGGCCAAGTTGGAGAGGAAGTCTGCAGCAATGCGTTGACGATCAGTTGTAGCCTGCAACTGGCTTTGAAGGTCGGTTGCAGCTTGCGAGCCTGCGGTTGCAGCGCCTTGCTGAGCAGCTTGCAATGCAGCTTGGTTAAGGCCAATGGTCGCTGCAAGACCAGACTGGTCACGGAACATATTGCCATTCTGCAGAGCCGCGAGCAGTGTAGCTGTACCAATGGGATCTGGTAGACTAGAAGGGCTTTGTTGGGCAATGAGAGCGTTGCTCATCTGGCCTGGCTGTAAGTCTTGCGTGGTGGCACGACTACCGGTCTGGATAGCGGCAATCTCGGTGGGCTGCAGTGGGATGGGCGACTCTTGCCAGTTCCAGAATCTCGTAACATCCAGCTTCTCCGCACAATTTGCTCTGCCGAGGACGGCTTCGGCAAATACGCCTCCTGTTGCAAGGGGAACGATGTCGTTGTTGGTATCTCCGACTACAATCCCATGGTCATTCAGGAAGCTCGTCCAAGTGGGGTCGAGATCGTCAGGATCTTCAGGCTTGATCTTCTTTCTTGACTGGATGTTTGTTGTGAAAGCGAGGTAGTTTCCGCAGTATCGAATTGGGACGGGGTTGACGACTTGCATGATAGGGACGATTTGTCCACCAACTTTATAACCGCAACCCGAAAGAATCAGCGCAAGATCTGTGGCATCAAGAGAGCGGAAGACTGCTTGGGCATAGTACATTCGATTTTCCGTCAAGTGGCTCTTGATGCTGGCTGCTGCTGAGGTTGCGAGGACCTTCACAACGGTAGTATGAGAACCGTAGCTAGGCTTCCTTGGTATAACGACAGTTGGAAGTTCCAACGGGAATATCGTACCGGCACGGTTCAATGTGAGGGTGACGGTCATGTCAATATAGTCGTGGTTGATGTCGGAGCCATCGATTCCAATGTCAACTATATCTCTCAGACTGAGATATGGGGTGTCAGTCCCAGGCCCGAAGTCGACAATCGTTTGTCCCGTGGATGTTGTGAACACAGCTTTCAAAGCCGTCGTTGAATCTCCACTCACGGAGGCTCCTTCGATAAGAACATCGGCTGGCAGAGGAACTGCGGTGCTTGTTTGTACGTTCAGCGGGGTTTGGAAAAGATTCGAAAGGCGTGAGAGGTTTTGTTGATCCCATAGCACCTTGTTGGTTTGCATCAAAACCGGCAGGCCGTGGGTCAACTTCAATCCAGTTCGCGGAGGGTATGCCACCTGCTCGGGAGTGACTTTCGGAGCTGGAGCCTGTGATGCCGCAGAAGTTGATGCATCCGTCTTTTCTGTGTTATCCGACGAAGTAGCAGGTAACGCAGCACTTGTTGAGGGTGGTCTGGCACTATATCTTAGCGGTCGTGCACCGGCGCCGAGACTTGATCTCGTGGCAAGGGCCTGGCTCATGAAATCACCCAGGGGCATCCTGAATGCAGAGAAAGTGGTATTCTCTGCCGGTACTAATTCTATTGTGTCCAATTTGCAAAGTGCCTCTTGGACAATTGGTTCTAGGGCGGCTCGAGCGAGGGCGTAACGGAACCGACGAATAATCGTGTCGTCGTTGAAATCAGGCAGAGAGAGTGGCACAAAGATCACCTGTTCGGCTTTTGCAAGCCTCACCTCGACGCGAAAGATTTGCAGAATCTCATAATAGTTGATCGAGAGCGCGTGAGCGTGGTTATAGTTGGCAATAACTACTTAAGTTAGTCTCGATTTCCACATTGTGTAACTTTGGGTCTCACCTCTTGTGCTGACATTCTCATGTTCAGATTGGGAAACCTCCCTTACGACAGATGCTCGTCGATTCCGACTGTCGTGCGCATACTGATGGGTTCGATCATTGATATTCTGCATGGTTTGGGTGGAGACTTGACGATTTCCAAACGTGGCAGAGAAAGCATCCGCTCTAGCAGTCGAATTTGCTGAATTCTTCTGAGTCGAAAAGGTAAAACTGGGCATCCCAACAAAGGAAGCAAGAGCGCCACCGCCGACACTCCCGGATGTCGATGATGCATTAGCATTTGTTGAAGCAGAGGAAAAGCTTCCAGAGAAGCCCGTCTGAGCTTCTTGCGCTACTCCTTTCGTGACTTCGGAAATTGCTCGGGTATGATCACTACGATGCTGATTAGATTTTTCTTATTTCTCGGGAGAATACAATTCACGTACACGTCATTTGCAAGATCATCTTGCTCGGAGATACCTTCAATCTGATTCCCCCGCTCCTGTCTACTCCAGTCTATAACGGCAACTCGAGTACTTTCCCCAGGAGCCAAAGTGCAAGAATGGAGCAGATGCCCAAGAGTGATGCCTTGCGCGAACCAAGCTTGAGAAAATGTCAATAGAGCACCGGTAGCAACGGTCTTGAATCCAGTGGCACCGACCGTTGCCAAGTTTCCCAGTGAAGGGACATGGAAATCTGGGCTCGACACATCCATAAGATTAGAACTGGTCTTGATCTCCCCCATATGGAGAGTCGAGTATTGGACTTTCTCGACTGGAAATTGTCCTGTTCTTGGGACGAGATCACTGGGATAGTCTGGGTCAAAGCTTGCGTCTTGCTGTGGGAAATAGACCGCTTTCATGATCTGCAATGCAGCCAAAAAGGGTGGGTATACCGCTAAGTCACGGATAGTTTGCACATCTAGCGCTTGACCAATGGTATCTGCATCCGTCAGGGGCACTCCGCTGAGAAGAGAGATCGACTGATCCTGGAGCTTGTCCAGGGAGATCCCAGCAGCTTTTGATGGCAGGATCATATCTGGTGGCACTTTTCCATAGCGATAAATGACACTCTGAGGATCGGACGCGGCTGCTACAATCTTCACTGCGCTGTCAAACACAATCGAGCTGGCCAAGTCGAAAATGGTCGTGATTTCAAGCTTCTGGAGAGCCGTTTGCGCACCAGCGCTGACCCCAAACAAGACGTTGACTGGTTGTTGAAGCAGACTGGTGATTGCGGTACCATTCGCAGAACTGCGAAGAGAATTGTAGATTCCTGCGTAGTCTGTGGTTGAGGATGCCATGTTGTCTTGGACGTAGTCTTGGTATGTACTGTACACTGTGATTTCTTGGCAAAGAGAGAAAGTATATTTCACAACGGTCTATGAGAGCGGTGGAAAAGACGCCATTCCTAGTATAATATCTAGCGTCAATTGAAGAATGGAGAGACAATCGTCTGATAGTGAGACGTTCTTGAACGACCTGCAGTTGACGATTTTCCTTTCATTATTTGCCATCCATTATACGATTCGCATGTCGTTCGATCTTTTCATTCCATGGCGTGATGGCCAGCAGCAGCAGTTCGTGTCTATAGGTAGAGCTGCAAGTCGACTAAACGGCGTGCCTAAGCGAGAAGTACTGAGTCGGTTGCTATGTCCAATAGAAGCGAGACACCTTGCACCTTTCCTAACTTAAATATCTGGGCATCCTCACGTTTCCAAGTGCGAGGTAAAGTCTCCTGATCAATAGAGATACCTAGGTCGTCGCGGTAGGCAAACTCAAGTCATGTGCTCGTCCTGGCCCAATCCAACACCAGATGTAACACAATTTCACACTTTTCACTGTTGATCGCCGGATGCAGAACACTTTCGCAATTTTCAGGCTTGGCTGCTTGATTGGAAGAGTACCATCCTTGCTCCGGGCATGACCGGTCACGCAATGGCCTTGTCCCATCCGTGAAGTGTGATCAAGGTGGACTCATTTGAGGTGGTTCTATGTCAGCTGCTCTGCTTGCATTTCTCCCGGGGAACATTGCATCGCAGCCTGGCATCAGCACCACCTCAAGACAGTTGATAATATGACCACAACTATAGTATTTTCTTACTACAAATCGAAACCTTGTAAATAAATAGCTAAAGAACAATAGCAAACTAATTATAACTTTATATATTTATGTGGTAGAGATTTGAGACCCCCTAAGCCATGAAGTCGTTCCGGCACGTAGGTTTTTCCGCCACGCAGAGATGGACGTTAAGTCCACCCCCCCCCCCCCCCCCCACCATTCGGGCCACCCCGCATTTTCCCCTCACTTTTCAAACAACACTTAATAACTCTATAACGCTTTAATTTCTATGCAATCTTCTTCTATCGCATTAGAATCTCCTATTAAATCTAAATCAATAAGTACAATTTCCTGATCTCTAGCTATAATTTAGGCTCTATAGATAGCTTAAATATCCGCAAACTTAGAATTTAGACTAGTTTATACTCTCCTTTTTTTCCGTGACTATAATTAATTTAATTTAGCTTTTAATTATTATATCTTTAACTTTGCCTGTCCTAATACGAAGTCCTTCTAATCAAAAGCTTTAATAGCCTTATTAAAAAGTAATCGGAGCGTTAGAAAATTGTCATGTAATAATTTAGACAAAGTGTTAAGCTATAACCGGAGTTTTTTGCTAGCCTTTAAAGTAGACTATAGAATTAATAATTCCTTTACTTCCTTAGTAGCCTGAAGGTCCTTAGGGGCACTAGTTTTCAGCTCTTAATTACTATTCTCTAATAGTAATCGGCTCATAAGTGGTTTTGCTATAGCCACTAGTTATAAGCCACTAGCTATCCAAAACTAATAATCGGGGGTATTAATCACGTAGTTACGTCTAGGGGGTAAAGATCTTTTCTAGCTATTCTAATATAATAGTATTATCTATCTACTTATTCTTGATTACTATAAATTACTATGACTTAAATTAATTAATATCTACTAGAAACTATTATTATTAGACCGATTTTCCCTTATATATTATAAGTGGAGTAGTTTTCTTACTAATTATAAAGATATATTCTATAAACGAGGTCTAATTCTGAAAACTAGGCTATTTCTGTTAAATAAAACGTCGTTATATATAGCCAATAACTAATTCATTAACTCTAAAGCCTTTTATAATTCTTACTTCGTCTATATTTTATCGATTTTTAAGTAAAATTGCCTTAATTACTAGAATCTCTAATTTCTAAAACTAAGGCTTAATAACTTTAGTAGTTACGTTATTAATACGTACAAAATCAATAGAATATTACTTCTTAGTACTAAGAATCGGATTCCGCATAAAAAACCGTTATAACTATCGTTTTCCGAGTAAAGAGAGGTCCCCTTAAAGTATATAAAGCCGAGTCCTAAAAAGCCGCACCTACGCATAAGTAACACTAAACCTTAATGCCTCTTAAGTCAAAATCTAATGTGTAAGATAATCCTCTAACACCGGGGGTAGCCTTTACAAGTAACTAGCAACTTCTTAATAAGTGTTTGGGTTGTGGATTCGACGTTAACGAGTAGACCTTAAAATACCTTACTTAATTAAAGTATAACGTTCGAACTTGCCATTTTTAACTACATTAATAGCTTAGAGCACGTCGTACTTAGTATGTTTTAACTTTATAATCTTCTTAGCTTAAATGCAAAAATATAAGAGAAATCGATAAAGGAATAAGAAAATTATTAATTATTAAAGTTAAGTTAATAAAAGTGGCGGTGTGTTAAGCGAGGTGGCCCGAATGGGGGGGGTGGCCGAATGGTGGGGGG
>MU270719.1:0-27659 GCA_021432625.1 Leptodontidium sp. 2 PMI_412
TGTGCTTTAATTAAGTAATTAATTTCTCTCATACAAATTATTTGTATGGTGCTATATATTTTACTTAATTATAAAATTATTATCAATAGAATTAACTTGAAACTCAGGAATCTTGAAATTCGTTATGAAATACACTTTAATTATAAGTTTCAAGTTTTTATATTAATAATTGTGGAAGTTATTAGAAAAATAAGAAAAATCATTTTTACACCAAATTTGTATGAGAGAAATTTTTTAGACTTTAAATACTTAGTTTGTAATATTACGTAATATGAAATGAGCATAACTCTAAATTATAAAAGACCTTATAAAAATATTATAAATCTTTAGTTTTAGCTTATTCTATTAACAAATAATAAAAATATTAATTGTTAAAAGTGGTGAGTTTTGGTGTAAAAGGGTGGGCGGAATGGGGGTGCTCGACGTTAGAACCTTACGTAATAGATGGGGAAGATCTGACATGGGCAGAAGGCCTTCAAAAGTGGCGCGTTTGCCAGGCGTACTAACCATTCTGTAGAGCACCCGGCTTATTCGGTATAGTTTTCGGAGGAATCTCCGACAAAACTGCCTTGGCATAGGCAGCAGCCATGGCCGCAGCATACGGTTGCCATTCCTTATTCTTATGTTCATCCCCATAGTCGCAGACCCCTCGAATGACACCAACCGGAATGCGGTTCATCGTCCCAGCAGCCTCCATCTCGAGGCCGATGACGTTGTACTTGTCTCTCAGCTCATTCCGTTTTCGAGCATTCTTCATTAGCTTATCCCCGGAACCTATAGGACCATACCACACTCGGGTGCGCTTGTTGTCTGCTCGACTTTGTCGCTCCACAAGACTCTCATTCCCGTCACCGTCAACTTGGTAGAGCACATCTCGCTCCTGGCCAGGGTCTACAAACGTGCCAGTGGAATTCTCTTTGTGTTTGATGTTCTCGTAGTACGGAAAGATCAACACCGCATCATTCGGCGCCGAGAGCTTGATGCTGCCGATAGCTGACCTGACAACGGTTTCCGTTTGAGCCAAGACATGCCCGGAGAGCAAGAGTTTAAATCCGTCCTGTCCTGTCTCCTTGCCCAAGTCGTACGCTATGAGTCCAGCGCTTTCGCCTTTGCCAAGACCCACAAGAATGTCGCCAAGACGGATATCGAGCGGGGGGCTTTGCGACAAGTTGGGAAGGCCCGCAGCAACACCAACCAACAATCCAAACCATAGGTTAGGAAAGAATCTTTTCACCTGGCTGGCGAGGGCAGCAGCGGAGCCGTTACCATATTCTTGACCCGCCGGAAGGGTTGCAATGATGATATTATGTCCACACATGTCGCCAGCTTGGAACACATAGTCGTCACCACGGCTCATCGGAAACCTGCCCGGGTGTCTGTTATCCAGCATGTGCAGGGCAGCTTGTGCCTCGATCTCGAGAGGGGCGATCCACGCCACAGTATAGTGCATAGGATCTAACTCGGACATCGCTCGGGATGGTCACGAATGATACGTAAGGGGCTATCGATGAGGTGCACTTGTACGTCGAAATCTTCGTGCAAGAGCGGTCGTTGTCGTGTACGAAGGCGGGCGGCATTGAAATCCGTTAGCTTGGTTTAAGCGAGGCTCTGTCGCAGTACAGCAATGTGCTTAACTAGCTTCAATAATTTTTCGGCTTTTTCCTAGCGAGCCTCATCAAAAGTTCAAAAGCTCAAATTCACGACCCTCCGACTACACTCTCTACGTAATATATTAATAAATAAAAAGTTGATATTCGTGTAGTTTAACACTTTTTTAATAAATGCATTTGCTTTTTGATATATGCAACGCGTTGATTAATAAGTAATAATTGATTTCCTAGAACTCGCAGTTTTTGCTAGGGATTATTGCTTTGCCCTCACTCGTAAGAGCCGCAAAGTCGTCTTTTTACCCCCCTCCTATAACTTTAGAATTAAAACGATGCATAACAAGCCCTTTTATATAAAGATATTTAAACATAGAAACGTTAATTTAGTGTTTACAGCTTTTAATTTAAAGACGTTGTTGAGGCGTAGTATTTCGGGGCGTTTTCGTCGATTTGGTGAGGGCTCGAAAAATCGCGAGGCTGGGCCCCGCACGATTGAAGCTAGTTAAGCACATTGCTGTAATACCTCTCATTTAGGTAGCGATTATACTCTATTAGATTATTATTTGTCTTAGTTATTTTCATAAGATTAAAGTTTAGAGCCTTAAGTTTAATCTCCATAAGATAGAATTAAATTTAAGGGTAGGTTCTTTCAGATGCACGCTTTTGAAGATGCGAAAGTTTTAGTGTTCCTCGCCAAGCTTTCAAGCTAACGGATTTCAATGCCGCTCGCCTTCGTACGCGGTGGAGATGGATCGTGGGACTCATGCCTGATCAATGTGAGCTTGGCCTCTGTGACCGGAAAATTAGGGGCCTTACGAAGAAAAGCAAGCCTCACTGGGTGAGGTTTCCCCACGAACAATGATATGCAAAGATTGTGTAGTGCGAAGCGGCCGAATAGAATCAACCTGTAGGGCTGTATCTGGGGAAGATGCGAAAGGGAACGTAGGGAGATCAGCGTTTAATTTGCAGCCTAATCGGTGAGGTCCTGGCTCAGGACGAAATTGGCTTGGCTCACACGTGACACAACGGAGGTGTGGCGTGTGCATGCAGGGATGAAGGCAGCTAGCGTATTAGCAAATGTGGCTTAGTTTAAATTCAAAGGTGGAAGCCGATTTCGCTAGCGATTGTATACCACAGGTATGCTTCCAATGTGTGGATGTATGAGTGCAGGTACAAGTCGGCTATACCTATCAACCGGGTCCAGAAGATAGGAGCACAAGCGATAGTAGGAACATTCATGACGGTGGCCACAAGCGTAGCAGAAGCGGAGGCAACTATCCCTACGGTGGAGAATAGACTCTAGAGGAGGGCTATTAAGCTATAGATAGACATTCACGCCTTGCCCGACACTAACTTATTGCGTAAGAATATATCCCGGATACGGAAATTCAGGAGACAACACCGCTCGCCTCTCTATTAGGTGGCGGAGAAACTTAAAGATATCGCGATAGAGGCAATGGAAACTATTTATTTATTCACTCTGCTACTATAAGAGTAGAGAGTACAAACTATTACCGACAAGGAAAGAACGTAATAACTAGACTTAAACTGAGTAGTATATGTCGCCGTAAGTAGCTCGGCACATAATAGCGTGGTGGGACTAGGCGTAGTAATTAAGACGCGTAAGTATGTTAGAGATAATCTCACGGTCGAGACTCTTTCCTCCACTTTAGGCCCAAGAATAGAGTAGAACTTATATGTGGCGGAATTAGCGGCAATAGCCCACGCCCTCTAGTACTTACCACGGCGTAAATACTATAGTATTACGCTATTAACGAGAAATAAAGCAGCTGTGCTCACGCTTAAAAACCTACGACGACAGTTTAGTTAAGAATATATTTGTAGTATTTACGAATTTATTAATAAGCTCAAGAGGAAATGTAACGTAATTACGGTAGTGTGGTTATTAACGGGCGAAAACGAGGAACTCTAAACATATACTAAAGAAAAAGCTAAAGAAGCCACACGACAAGGCATAGTGCTATAGAAACTATTTCTTAGAGTACGATCGACGACGCTTAATGTGACACGCGCCGAACGAGGTCTTACTAAAAGTCTACTAAAGAAGGTTAGAAAACTGTCTAAGCGAGTTAACATAGTATTACTAAGTAAATATACTCGAAAGCTATACGACTAGCTAATAGCGAAAGAAGCGAGTGTGCTGGCCTAGCTAAGGACGGGAATAGCGAGATTGAACTTATACCTTTTCCTTATTAAAGCTATACTATTAGCTTAATGCGCCTATAGGGAAGTAAGAGAAACAGTTAAATACTTCCTTTTCTAATGTCGAAGATAGATTACGTACCGAATAGAGATACTTTAGTGTATAGAGATTTATAAGAGTAATATTTCATTTTACCTAAGAGGAAAATCACTATTAAATAGCAAGAATTAGACTCCTAATATAAAAGTAATTAGAGTAACGATACGATTTGCGATAGTTACAGGCCGGCTTAATACTAGCCCTTAGTAAGAAAACAGCTAACAAAACTGACCGCCCTTAATTACTTTCTAACTACTTAATACTAACTACCTCGTGCCGTAGATAGGAGGCACTACTTTAACTACTAAGGATAGGACGCTAAACACTTAGAGAATGGCCTTCAAGTTAGCCTACTAATATTACTAACCCACGAGAATCTATAAAAATAAGTTAGAAGAGAGAAGCCAGAAGCCAAAAACAGTTAATATAAGGGCTCAAGGAGTTAAGAATTCACTTCAAGAAATGTACTTATATATTAGTAATAGTTGCCCTATCGGGTTAGCCGCCGGGCGTTAATAAATTGTGTGTATACCACAGGGCGATCGTGGGGACGTTTGTCACGGTGGCAACAAGCATTGCGGAAGCAGAGGCCCACATTGCTAGCGCATAAGACCGCTTCTAGAGACGGGCAGTCAAGTTATGGACAGATATTCACGTGCTGCCCGAAACCAGCCCACTTCGAAGGAATACATCCCGAATGCGAAAGTTTAGAAAACAACATCGCTCACCACTTTACCAAGTGGCAGAGGCACTTGAAGACATAGCGATGGAGGAGCTGGAAACCATCAACCCATACACGTTGGCACCGTGGGAGAAAAGATTACAAACTATTGCCGACGAATTAGCATCGAGACAACTATGTATGGACTGGGGGGTACGTATCGCCGTGAGCAGTTTAGCACGAAATGGAGTAATCGGAATAAGTGGCGTGATCGAATTACACTAGTCGACACGCGGTAACCCAAGAGATAAGATCTTGTCCTTCTCCGCTATACTAAGTAAGAGAGACGAACAAAACCTGTGCTCTGGAGAGTTAGCAGCGATAGCTAATACTTTAAGCATACTAACACAGCTTAGATTCCGTCGAATTGTATTAATAATAAGAAACAAAGCGGCTGTGCTTACACTTAGGAAGCCTCGATAATAGTCTAGACAAGATCACATTAGGCGTATTTATTGTTACGACCTACGATGCGCCTCGTATTCTAACCGACACAGGCTCGTAGCATCGCTGGCTATGCGACGGCGCTAAGCCCAATAGGGAAGACTAGGAGGCGAGCCTGCGACATATTAACGTGAATGGCACTCGACTACGCTAGGCCTTATTAAGAGGGTCCTTCATGTATTTATACTCGAGCCCCCCCTTACAGAGAGCTCTCCTTTCTTCCTTGTCTTTTCTTCTCGATTCTAAGCGTAGCTCTAGGCCCAAATACAAAGCTTGAGTCAACTCGCCGTATCAACCTTTTGCTAGCCGTAACACATACTACTTATTAAATAGTTTCTTTAAGGGCCGGTCGATATTTTAATTCCGCGTGTTAACTATAACTAAGTTACTAATGTCCTAATCGACAGCACGTCGCCTATAGTTTACTAAACGTTTTATTTTCTTTTACTAATCCTTTAAGGATTAGTGTGCGACTTTCGTAACCTCCTTTATTCGTAATACTACTTATAAAGCTTCTTTGCGATTAAGTTTTTCTATTACTATAACTAAAGGCTTTAGGTTAATTAAATCTTAGGAAGTCTTTAACTTAACGCTAGTAAGTAGTTGAAAAGGGGATAAGTTACTTAAGGATATAAAGATTATAATATAACTACCTCGCTTATATACTCAATAAAACCTATTTTAGGCCTAATCAGCCGGAAATAGCTTAAAACAAGCCACATACGTCTAATACAAAGCTCTGACGTCCACAGGTTACAGCCATAAAATCCAAGGCTTCTAATACACGGCTTTCCTAGGCTAAAACAGTGGTTGTACGAAGCTCCGGGCTCTGCGTCTCAAACTACCGGAAAGCAACTGTATTTGGTAAAGACTCGTTTGAGCTCGTTTAAGCTTACATTTACCTAATTCAGCTACCTAAGCGAATACACACGTGATAAGCTAGAGTAGTTATATAGACCTAGAAATCCCCTTTACAATAGAATCATCATTCACACCAAGTATCACTTCTTTTTAAAGGACTCGTGTAATAACGTTAATTAAGTAATATTTATAATTAGTAAGAGGTTACTTTAATTATCTTAATAATAATAATAAAAGGGGCAAAGCCGTTACTTAATATATTAGTTTGTTACCTTCGTTTAGCCGTTAATATTTAGGTTATACGCCATCGTAAGCTTTACCTTAGTCTCGAGAATACAATAGTACTTCTTTTAAAAGAAGGAAACGAATTAAGGTTCTCGGTCCGAGATAACGTCCCACCCCACCCTTTCGCCCACCCCTACCTTTCGCCCACCTCGCTTAATTTTAGTACTTCCTATTTAAGACTTAATAACTCTATATTGCCTTAACTTCTATATATAAAACTATAGAATCTAAATGTCCTTTTAATTTTAATTCTATAAGTACAATTTAATAATCTCTAGCTACGATTTAAGCCTCCCGAATAGCACGTGTTGTCATAAACTTAGAATTTAGATTAGTTTAGACTTTCCTCCTTTTCTTTGGCTTTAACTACTCTAATCGCTCTTTTAGCTCTCTAATCCTTATATTTGCCTTTCTTAATTCGTAATCCTTTTCGTCAATTCCCTTTACAATCTTCCTAAAAAGCAAACGTTACGTTAGAAGTTAATTATGTGACTCACTAGCTAAGGTACGTATTTAAAAATGTATATCTTTCCTGCCCTTTAGAGTATAAAACTCAATTAAAGTGCTAAAAACTTCTAGAGGTAGTGTCAGTAGGTCCTAAGACTCTTAGAGAGGTGGATTTGTCAATTAATTACTATTTTCTAATAGTAATAGGCTTATTAGAGGCTTAACTATAAATACCGGCTATAAACCAGTAGTTCTCCACTTAGCCTTAATATTAAAAGGGGTAAAACTCTCTTGACGTGCCTTCTAATAACAAACGAGGAAATTGCGCTTACTAATAGGTATAAAATCAAGTAAAGAACTCAATTGTTATAGCTCTTTCTAGTAAGTACGCTTAAGGGGAGAAAAAACCGTTAAATCCAAAGGTTATAAGACGTGTGACGTATATAAAGGTAAAAACAAAAGGTATATATTATACTCAAGGCACTTCCAAAGGAATTCTATAGTCTCGTGGCTCCTATGGCCGTCTAAAATAAGGAGTCTTACTAAATAGTCACGTGGTTCTATTTAAGGAATAAACACCTTCTCTAGCTACTCAAGAGCCGTCTTGTCAGTCGTCCACTCATTTTCGGTTATAGTAAAGTGCTAGTTATTAAATACGTCTAATTAAGACAGAAACTACTACTATTAGACTAATTTTCCCTTGTAAATTACTACCGAGTCTATAAAAAGGCCAATTACAGAAATACACTTAATAATTAACGTCTAAGCACGTGAACTTAACTGTTTTCCTTGAACCTTGCGCTTTTCGGCATGCCCTACAATAAATCTATTAAGGCCGTACCCTTTTATAATACTAGTCTCGTCTATATTCTATCGTTGGCTAGCTAGAATAGCTTTAATAGCCGGAACCTCTAATTTTTAGAACTAAGGCCTAATAACTTCAGAACAAGCGTTATTAACGCGTATAGAATCGACGTAGATTTACCTCTTAGTCTTAAAAATAAGATGACGGGCCAGAAATCGTGATATCTAGTGTTTTCCGAGTAGTAAGTAATCCCCTTAGAGAGCTAAAAGTCTCTAGCCAAAAACCCTAATCTACGCATACGTAACTCCACGACTAAGAGACTCTTAAGTAAGCACCCAATTAGCCAATTAATTCTCTACTACCGTAGGTAGCCTTTGCAAGTGATTAGCGGCTTCCTAGCGTGGTAGAGTAGTCGCATTTCGACAGCGAAGAGTAGACCTTAGAACACCCCACTCAATTAATGCCTTTCGCAAAGACTTACCATTTCTGACCTCTACAAGCGCACACGTAACGTCGTACTCGGTATACTCAGGCTTCATAATAGCGACAACTCACATTCCAAATTTCAAAAGAATTAGTTAAGAATTAAAAGAGTTAATAATTTTTTAAGAAGGTAGGTAGGAGTGGCGGTGTATTAAGCGAGGGTGGGCGAAAGGCGGGGGTGGGCGAAAGGGTGGGGTGGGACGTTAATAAAATCCGGTATACTAAAGTGTCGGGTCTAATAGACGAGGAAGAGAATAGCTATGCCTTTAGCCGTAATTATATTATTATAAGGTATTAAGACTAGTTTCTTAAATAAGCGATCGATAATAACTATAGCAAAGTTATAACTATACTTTGTAATGACACAAGAGCCTTGGACGTAGAAGGTTGACTTAACACTTAGAATACAAAACTACAGAGCTACTCTACAGGAGGGAGCCATATATATAGGGAGTCGGAGGAGGATCGGATATGTTCCGGACCTCTGACCTAACCGAAGTATACCCGTCGTAGCAGTAGTGTCGAATATTATGTATTTTATAAGGAGTAGATCGACATAAATAAAGAAGCAAAATAGAATCGAAATCCGTCTATGCCTGCCTGTATATTTTAAGAGGAAGAATAGGGTAGAGGGTGATGTCGTTAACTAAGAAAAGCCTATGAGGATAGATAGGTGGTGGAAAAATTAGGCCTTAGACGATAACGACACACTGAGTTACAACTGCCAGCCTTGACCTGATCCTGCCACCCGTGTCCATGCTCAATTTGCCCTTACGATTAATCGCTGGGAACGCGGCCAATCATTAGATCTCCCGATCGATTTTCGAGTTCGGAATTCGGAGAGGACTCCAATTGAATATTCAACAATACAGTCGCTTGCAAAATCGGCTTCGTCCCTTTTCGCCTAAGAAAATTTGTGAGCACAGACCACCTCATTCGTTTTTGGCGCTGACGCCTTCGCTCGGGGTGCTACCTTGAAACTTGGTCATTGTTGTTGTTGTATTTCATTTACCCTGACCCGTCCCTTATCGGGATATACAGGTTACCACTACTAGGATCTACCCTTTACTTATAGTGTTGATATTGTAAACCATAGAATTTTCATGTCGTTCTACTCCTACTATAAATTTAATGTTCTCTAAAAAGAAAACATAATGGACCACAATGCCCCACTACCAAGACGGAGCTGAAAGATCACTGTATTATCATTGGACGTTGAGCAACAGTGGCTTGGTGTGTTGGCAATAGCGCCCAAAGCCGAGACCTAGCCAGTTCCCAGATAAGTAAGCCCTGCGCCGAAAATTTTCATTTGCCTTTTGAATAATTTCACCTCGAATTGATATCCCAATTCTTCACAATATTTGGCCAAATTATGGACAATAAGGAGGAAGCAGACACAAACGCCAGATTGACGGACTCAATTCAGGGGGACCTAGATAAGGAAGCGTTGAGCATTTATGGATTGTATCCTCCTCTTGATGCGTCGAAAAGAGAGATCCGGTTGTTGTCTATATACGACAGCGAGGATGCAAATGCCCTCCTTTCTGGCCAGCTTCAGCGCACCACATTAAATGACGACTACACTGCCTTGTCGTATGTCTGGGGCGATGAGCAAAACCGACGTCCAATACGGCTCAACGGTGTTGGCACCACCATTACTGCCAACTTGGAGATGGTCCTAAAGCAATTACGCACCGAAAAGAAGGCTACAAAGATTTGGATTGATGCAATCTGTATTAATCAAAGAGACAACACTGAAAAAAGCCATCAAGTTCAGATGATGGACGATATATATGGACATGCGAATATACAAACGATCTTGTGGTTAGGCGAGATGGAGAATGACAGTGACGAGGCGATGAAATTGATCTCTACTGCGGATAAGCAGTTCTTCGCCGACTACGACCCCCACACCCCGTCACCAGGGCTGGACGGTATAAAACATCTGCTGAAGAGACCTTGGTGGAAGAGAATGTGGGTCGTTCAAGAGATGATGCTTTCCCCGAACCCCATTGTCAAATGTGGCGCCGATGAAGTCACTTTTGAAAAATTCGTTGTCTTTAGGAATCTGCACTGGGAAGCCGAAGATGCGGATATGGAACGATTCAGGCATCTTCGTAATCTTTGGAGAGATTGTCCGTTTACGCCTATGCTAGATTATAATCGGATGAGATGGCTTAATGGGGAGTTGGGGACGTGGTTAATGGATGTCGCTTCGTTTCAATGCAAGTACTTGAGGGATAAAGTCTACGCAATTTTAGGGCTCATTCATCCAGACATTAGGAAACAGATTACTGTTAGTTACGACGAAGCTGTTACTGATGAGATGGTGTTGCTTGAAGCAACAGGGCTTTGTTTTCTCAGGGAAGGATTGTTACCATTACAACAAGGACAGGTAGAGAAGAATACTTCTCTCAGGCTGCCATCGTGGTGTCCTGATTGGACTTCAGAGGCGGTATTCGTACCCTTCGTTGGCTTCGGGTTTGCTGCTTACCCAGCAACAAGCTCTTTTCGCCCACCAACTGACAAATGGCTGTTCGGAGGAGACAGAGAGGAAAAACCCGTGTTCGCATTTTCTAAGGATAAGGCAATCCTTTTCCTTCACGGATTTGTTGTGGATACAGTTGATTTTGTTGACGGAATTGGGACCAAGGAAATCCCGGAAGTGGCTGTGTACACCGGAGATAGCGTTACGATCGGGGCACAGCATTGGACGGAAAGGTTAGAAGCTACAAAGAAAGCTTGTTTGAGATGGGAGGATCATGTTCAAACTTCCAAATCAGTCAAGTACTCGGACTCTTACGGTGGCTACGAAGAAGCATTTTGCCGAACTATAGTTGCGAACAGGAGTTTGGGCGAAAAAGAGCTCGTTTCTGACGTGAAGCCCGTCTTCGATGCTTGGGTTGGTCGAGAGATTCCTTCCAACGGTGCTCCGAGCTCGCAACTAGAGCATGTAATGGGAATTCAGGACTATAGCAATTCGGTTGTCAGCCGTTGTGCTAAACGGACTTTCATAACTACAACGACTGGATATTTTGGGCTAGCACCGCAGAAAACGAAAGTGGGAGACTTAGTGTGCATTGTGTACGCAGCAGAAGTAGCTTTCATTCTACGGAAGCCCGAGCCAGAACTTGGGGATGTACCGGGAAGTTTTGTTGGGGAGGCTTATGTTCACGGGATCATGCAAGGAGAATATCTCGAGATAGCGAAGGGCGAGGAATTCAAGGGGTTTTGGTTGAAATAATAAAGTGGCTTGATCGGGCTTTGGGCGAGTCTTTATATTCGTAGTTTCTCCTGAAATAGAAGTTTTAGTATCAGGTATTTAAGCTTGTTCATATTAGTCACTAATGTAAAAAGGGATAAATAAGCTAGGCTTGAAAGTGGGTAACCAACAAAGAGGCATCTCTCTCTCTTATTTCTGAATTCCACCCCCAACACTTTAAAAGTTTAGACACCATCTCGAGTTTAAATTGATAAGCTAGTTGTAGCCCCCCTTTTCACACCTCGCTTATTTACCCTACCTCTGTCACTTTACATGAGGCATCGAAATCCGTAAGATTTCAATGTAAGATACTGTTAGGAATGTTTAATTCAAAAGAAACTACGAATATAAAGATTTACCAAAAGGCCCGTATTCAAACTTGTGTCCTGTCAAAGTCTAAAGTGTGCACCACAGCGGCAAGAAGGAAGCTCAGCATAATCCCTAGAAACCAGCCACCAACGATTAATGCCAATAAGAAACCACGGACAGTCCCAGAGCAAAATCCAGCTACTAAAAGACATATTTCGACAGGAAATTCAGATATCCGAAGCTGTTTGATCTTAAGGTCTGGAAATTGTGATCATTTACACATGGCAAGATTCTGCCGATCGGGGATGCCTGATACAGCCTAATTGACTTCTTCTCAACGGAGCTTCTGAAAACTGGCAAGCTTACTGAGTTCTTTGGTGAAATCAAAGCATTAATTGATAGGGTATGATACTGTAGAACCTGATCTTATGTTTATTGAGTTGTTGCAAGGGAGAACGACGACGGTATTCGTGTTTCCGTTGTGTTCTATCATTTACCACTCTAACTTTAAACGATATAGTCTACGAGTTAAACTAGACGATCCTAAATATACTCCCCGGCCAAGAACGGATGTACTTGGCTGTCGATTCGGCTGATATAACGAGGTAGACCCGGAAATTGCTAAGCTACTTCCGGAAGTCTTATAAAATATTTGTCTCCCAGGCGTATTATTCTCACGGCTATAACTTAAGGTCGGCGTGCCCGTAATACTCTTACGGAACCTCTATTTATAAGCAGGACTTTATAACGGGTCGCGGATATTGATTTATAGCCTAGGGAGGTTTACGGTCTAGGTTCGGCTACTTAGCGGCGACTTTAATAGCTAGTTATAGACAATTCCACGAATTAAACTTAAGTTTACGGATTAGTAACTATCCTTTACCCTCTCCCGTAAGTAATTCTCACTTATATTATCTTTTGTAATAACTATTAATAAGTCGCGGGACTAGTCCTTTAAGGCAGTAAGGGTAGATTTACGGTCGTCAGTCTTTACTTACGGGCAATTCTATATAGTAATATCACGGGTCACCTCTAAAGCAGGTCTTTGTATTCTCTTACCCCTTAATATAAACTCTACGTATAATATAATATACTTAGAAACCTTATAAGGTCTTGCTTAGTTTTCGGTTCATTTATAGGCCATTTACGGATTACTTTTCCTTTATTTTACCCGTAATTATTTATAATTATCCGTAAGTGTCTGTAAGTCCTCTCTTTTTATCTCAAATCTCACGCCAGCGAGCGACAGCGAGCTGTTCAAAACTCGTTAAGATATAGTATTTTAGCAAAATCCGGGAAATATATTAAATAATGCCTCTACTAACATAAAAACTGCTAGAATGCTTGGCGGAATAGATACGCCGAGTTCTAAAGTACTAGCCATATCTTATTAGTAATACCACGATCTCACTTATAAGAGACAGGTGCAAAGACAAGGTGCAGAGACATGAGGCAAAGACATAGGGCAGAGACATAGGGCAGAGACATAGGGCAGAAAATTCTTAGTCTAAACTCAGGTACCCCATCCAGCTCCCTTGCCATTTACGAGGGAGCCGCATCGGGCCCCCCAATCGTCTAATAAAGATAGGGTCCAAATAACTTCCCTGGATCTTTCTAGTTATAGCCTTTGGGATCGACAGGAATAACAGGAATAACAGGGAGCGGGATCGGCCCGTAATCATCTAACACCGAGGGGCGGACGAGCTCGTGTGTTTGGACTATCTGACTACTTGATTAAGAGGTCTGGAATAGCTTTTTATTATATGTCGCAAAAGAAGAAGACTTTCGTCCAGGCAAGTGCAGCTAACTTAACTCAACTTTCCTGCCCTAACGTCATTTATCTAAGACGTCGTCTAAGCCCTGTGTCAATTGTTTGTTAAGTTAATCCTTGAAATAAAAGAATCTCTTAAATATATATTAATCAAGAACTGATAGGAGGTACCGCGAGGAGTGAGAGCGATGAGAAAGCTCCTACATGAATTCTCCGGGAAGTAAATAATAGGAGACGGATGTAAGTTAACGTCCATCCCTGCGTAGCGGAAAACCCTACGTGCTGGAAAAAATAATAGGTACTTTGACTTCAAGCACCTCAAAATCTATGCACACCTTAATATCTCTTATAATTTCCCACAAGCTATATTCCGTGGGCACTCCCGGACACCCTAAACCCCTCCTACTAGAAAATCACGTTCGCATCATCGCTCTCACGCCTGATTTGCAAAGAGTCTCCTTTTATAGTAGGAGGCTCGTCTTGTATCGCCTTTGCGGTTCGGTATGGATTGTCGGACACGACGGCAGCAACAAGCCGCACGACACCCTTACTGCCGCGCATCCGCTCCAAATTTTGCAGCTCCAGTTCTAAAACCTCGCTATCCCTCAGCATGTATAGTGGCCTGTCTACTTCCTTGTAGACGTACTCCACGTTGTCAACGCGTACTAAGTGCACACCATCGCCAAGTTCTTGTATCTTCTTGATTTCCGACAAGTTTCTTGTGGAGACCGTGCTACTGCCATTGTATACCGGAAACCGTACCCGAAATGGGTCTTCGTGTATGCAGAGCCATAAATGGTCGACAACAGCGGCGTATTCGCTTTCCGTATCAAGTGGTGTCTTTAAACGGAGTCTCTGGCTATGCGCATCCTGCTGGCGTGTGAGGAGAAGCTCGGTAACCGTGTCAGCTAGGAGCTGTGCAGGGTCGAGATCGATGCAAAGGAAGAGGTTCTCGAGGTCTTTCCGACGTTTCGTTACTTTGGCAAAGGTTCTGCTCCGGTCTGATTAGAGTTTGCCTTGAAAGGTAAGTTTGACATGCCACTTGGGGTTGCGAGAATGTAGAACAAGGTTTAGCCCCCTTGTCTTAGGCTCTATTCCCTTTCCCTCAGTCTCTTCCTTGTACTTCGTAGTATGGGTAAATAATGTGCATTCACTGTCTGTGCGGCTTCTAGATAGTTCTACAAACCCAGGATTCTACAACGAAATCATCTAATCTCACGATATTTACTGCCTAAGGAAGTAAGGCTGTGGCAAAGTGCACAGACAACAAATGTATATTATTTACCCATGATACGAAGTATGTCTTCGGTGTAAAGTGAATCGTGATGAGTCTAGGCGTGGAGTTGTAGACATAGCGGTAAGGATGACGGGCTTTCATGATGGAAGCTCGACGTCAGCTTGGTTGCACGCATTGCCGGGGAAACCTCGGGAAACGCGGCCGTCCAGATCACCCATAATAGTACTAGTGCACTCACTTCTCACGTAATGCAGCCACGAGTTATCCCGCTCTCTTTTCTCAGCCACGGCATCACCTTTAGCCCAAGGACGTGGGTAAGCGACCTGTTTCTTCATCCTGTCATGTTTTAAATCCTTTTACTGTAGAAACTTGCTCTTTGCCTCTCCTTCCAATCAAAATCCAAATGGCTAAAAACCCTCCAGAAGAAAGGTTGGTATACTTGGCGCTCAAAAATGTCTTCAAGGGACCAGACGCACAGTTACGCATCGCAAAGAAGATCCGAAAGCTGATTCAGAAGCAACTGGATGATGGAGACGCAGAAGTCCACGCACTGGTGGCCGAGCATAATATTGACAATGTCTACAACACCGCAAAGGCCCTACTACAAGATGAGATTTTCGCATCGACCCTTAAGGCCAAGATACGTTTTCCGGAGGTCTTCGAGGTCTCTCCCGCCCAAAGCGCAGAGCGCGTGGCCTCAGAAGCTGAAGCAGCAAGAAGTGATGCGGATACAATAAGTGACGCTGCTGAGGGGCATCAAGAGACGTGAGCTTCACCACAAATCAATGAACTTAATTTAGCTCACAAAGGCAAAGGGAAAGAACTAGGTATGTTGGCCAAGACTATTACGTCCTCCAATTGCTAATCTATATAGAATCCCAAGTCTCGACTACTCGACCTCGAAAGCGTTCCTTTCCACGTGCGAACGTCTCTGTTCCGTCTTTATATCCAGTGTACCTACCTCTCGATTCTCAACATCTACTTCTGGTGAAGGTACAAGCCATACTGTAAGAAGCTTGTTATGCGTTTGGGCATAAGATAATAGGAGACATACTTCAGAAGGAGGGATGGGACTGCCCGGAATCTATTGAGCTTAACATTTAGGCCCGGGTGTTTCTTTGCAGCGAGGACAAGTTTGACGCTGATAAGTTGGTTGAGCTCGGAAAGCCCTTTCCCGAACTTCTCGACTCGATTGCGCAACTACGACATACTGCTGTCCATAGGGTACGAGTGAGCGCGAATAAAGTTCAGCAATTCGTGACGGAAGCGGAATCTCTCGCTAATGTACTTCGCAACGATATTTGCGCACAAATACTTTCGCGACTGCAACGGGTAGTACAATAAGTTATTTCGCGACTGCAACGGGTAGTACAATAAGTTATTAATAAACTAGGACGTAACAAAGATTTGCTAAAGTCGATACTTAAGGAGAATCTCCAAGAAATTAATGCTCGAAAACGTAAGCTAGATAGCCTTGAATATAAGGCGGTAAAGGATATGCTTAAAGAGGATAAAGAGTATTAAACTTTTGCAAGTGCGAACTTAAAACAATTTATAAGCGCACTAAAGGCAATTTAATATAGTGCATCTACTTTTGAGCACGAGACTAGTTTGGAAGTAAAGGTAAAGGTTAAGAACTTTGCGAAACCTAATTTTAAACAAGCTGGGGAAAGTGTATTAGTGTACAGATTAAGTTATTAAACTAAAATATTATATTATCTTATTTTAATAAAGTTCTTATTACATTAAGACTGGAAATATTCTAATAACAAAAGTTCGAGTTATAACGTGCCTTTAAACATAAGGTTATTTAGTTTTATACTATAAAGTATATAATTTAGAGTAACATTGTTCTAGCCAAGTTCTAATATAATTGCGTATATTAGTCTAAAGTCTATTATATAAATGTGCGCAAAAAAGGAGATATTTATAAGCCTTGCAAATAAACTATGCCCCATATAAAAGGGTTTATTAGCAGGAGGTAAGTTACGTGTTAATGCAACTAATACTACCTTCGCATATGGCGTCTGCTTCTCGCGGCCATAGCCTTAGCCTCGCCTCGACTTTCGCGAACCTACAGTCTAATGTGGCTACGTATCACAAAGTCACGTCTTAACCTGCTGGCTCTTACAACGTTTAAAAGTCTCTTTTAATTATATTTAACCGAAATGAAACGCTAATACTAGCGGCTATAAAACGTCGCTCGTAACTAGTTGAATACTTTGAATAAACGCTAGGCTGTCGACTTTTTGAAACACGGTTTAGCTAGCGGATACGGACACCACGCGGAGAGCATCAAGTTTCCTCCGGGCGCTTAAAAGACGCACAGAGGGAGCTAATAATAGTATACGGCCAATAATTAGCTTGGAAAGGATCTTGTAGGGAAAGTTCTACGAACTTGATATACTTAGGTATGTTCCTCGTCTCCCTTGTCTCATGGTCTTGGAGATTTCCTCTTTTCTTATCCACTAACACACGATGCATGAGGAACTCCTACTTCTAGAGGATATTTTATTTTATAACGATGCTTCGTACGCCTATGACCTCTTTCTTGACTTACCTGACGTGGAAGCCGAATCCTCGGATGTCTAGGCGCCAGTGGTGAGGCCACCAAGCCCGAACGAGAAACAAGATTCCCCTAGCACAACGGCCCATGGGGATCTGCTAAGCAGAATCGTGGAGGCTTTTCGCTGCCAACTTACAAATACAACTAACAAGTTACATGCTAAGGAAGGTCCAGAATTGTCTAGAGCTTTCCTTGCTACCGTCTCAGCACTATGCCACTCGACGACCGAGGATTTCGCCGGCCTCTGTACTAGCATCCATCGTGCTTTGGCCTCCTTCTACCCCGACACCCCTCCTACTAGCGACGCAGGGTCTCCTTTAGCAGACTCGAGGAAGGGAGAAAAGACTAGAAAACTAGCAAAGGGGATACGGAGTCGAGAGGACAAGCTCGAGAAATTCATCGCGAATGCCAGAGAAGCTCTCCTCTAGCTGGTCGATAACTATTGGGAACGGCTTACTAGTGGTCTGCAAATCCAAACACTACAAGGAGACCCTTTCAGTAGCGACAAGCGGATGCGGCGAGTCTACCATTATCACGAGCTCCGAAGGCTTAGACTAGACACAGAGTTACATCGGTTACGGCGAGCACTATTGTTGATCAGGAATCTCCGCGACTTCCGGGAATATTTGGAAGAGTGCGGCTATCCTCTAAACACCTTAAATCATCGGCTCCGCCAAGCCTATTTGGTGTATATATATATATATATATGCTGCTGGCTTTAGCTCGTCTCTCTCGTTGCTGACGCTGCATAGGTATAAGACCTCGGGGAATAACAATGATAACCTCAAATGGCTAGCCACCAAAATCTGGCAATATCACACAATCGATTTCCCGGCCCTCTGTGACGTCTTTAACACGGTAATAACTGATCTCCTATAGTGCTACCAACTGAAGGATCCTCTTAACAAGTTCGGACTTATAGCGAGGATCTAGACCGTCACTAGCGAGTCTGCGACAAGGAGGCATTATTAGCCAGATTGATTCAAGGTTATAAGGGATTTCATATAACAACAATGCCTGCGGGGGTTCGACTTGTCTGCACCTGTTCTCCGTCGAAAGAGGGGTGGGGGTATACCGTGCTACTATCACGCACTCCGTGCTTTGCCCTGGCCGAGAAAGGCACTAAGCCGAAAGCATGACAGCTGCCCTATCCTCAACCTTCCAAGGATTTGACTTGTATTCTCTTCGGGCAAGGTGACGGTACACGACAGCGAACAGGGCGCGCATGTCATAATAGGAGTGATTAATACGGAACGGATGATATATTTGTTGCAACATATAGCTATTGATTTCTTGTCACTGTAGCTCAGTAGCTTTGCATTGAAATTTTAGGCAATTCTGACATGTTTCTTGACGTTAGTTATTATTTTAATTCGTGATATCATTCGTTTAAACTTCGGTCTCGTAGTGCCATTTTCGTTTAATAAATATGGTATATTTATTCACGCAGATTCTTGTTCAAGCAGATTCCCGTTCAAGCAAAAGTCTTCCGCGAGACCTCGGCCCTCTATGCCTAAAATTGAACCCAAAGAGGGAGAAGGCACTGATTTTGTCGAAAGCCCTCTTTGGACCACTTACTCTAGCATTACTTATTGATTGCGGCACAGCAGGCGGCATCTTCCATCGCGCCGGATAAATGTGAATCATGACCCCTTTTGCCTCCCCCCTTTTATTTCTCACGTCTCTTTCTTGTTACTCCCTCTTCTTCTCTCTCTCCCCTTTGCGAATACAAGCTCTTCGCCTCACGCCCAAGAATACGTCCTTCTCAGCTGCTGGGTTATCTCCTGCCCCTCGCTACACTCCTCACTGCATCCCGTGCTGCGGTAGGCGCCCGCGACGAGAATGCACCCGCCCAGCAGCAGCCGTTGACAGATCCCCTCCACCACAAGGAGCACACGCACCAGGCGGCAGATTTGCTGTAGCAACAGCTGAATTTCCACTCGCCGATGTCGCCTAGCTGAATCTCACCTCGCCCAATTGCCACGCTGTGGCGCCAGCCACTGCTCTCCGTTGTTCTCCAGACGCACATCCGAGACAAAAACTGCACTGGTGACATTCAAAATATTGAAAATTGAAGGTCAAAGAGTCGGCGTCCGAGTTTCTGCAACTCCTCTCGACATACCTTCCCTCATGTGTTATCGCCCCTGAATTGGCCTAGTTGTCGCTTAGTCTTTGTTTTGGGGGAATCTATGTGCGTATTGGTGTAGAACATTTGCAGGATTTTGTCAATGTCGCCAAGTGAGAAAATGCATGGAAGTCGCCGATATCATATTCCAGCCTGTTGTGCTGGCAATCCCCAATGGCCATCGCCATCGCGGATTGTATCCTCGTTATCACGGGACATACCGATGTCTCGGCTCAGCCACCACCCGTGCAACTCAAAGTAAGGCTGCACAAGATAAATGGCGCTCGAGGCAGATATAAAGAGACAAAGAAACCCCATGAAAGCTTGTGCAGTATGCCTTTTGCACATCTGTTTCGTTCCCCAGTCTGCCTGAAAGGAAGCTCCAATTGTTGCCGAGCTTGGAGTTGAGCTTCAAAATGCATCATCCATCATCGAGAATTTTTTCCCTATTCTTTGTACCTCTGAGCCTCGTCTGTGGCATCTCGCAAGCCTCACAGATCTGCACTTTATCACCAGGATTTGCTGCTCCCAATAGAACGGACTTCAGACTATGCCACGACAAGATATCGAATCTGACGACAGAGGCGCGAAATAATACCGGATGCTTCGATGATCCACCGGATGGCGTACTCACCGTCGATGGTTGCTATGCCATGTGCGGGGGTGGCGTTGACTATTGGGAATGGAAAGACTTATTCAACCGCCTATCTCTTTTGGTTCTGCCAACTGTATTTCTTATTGCGGATCTTGGGTTTCCACCATTGGGGTGGCATATCTTTCTCATCGTCCCAATACAAGCGATTGGAAACCCCATCGGCAGGTTCCAGAGCCTCTTGATACGGTTCACAACTCATCGCTCGTACCGTCGTCTTGCTGAAGCACAGTCTCAATTGATCTCTCCGAATTCGCCGCAATTCTTCGCTTTCTACAAGTCCCTTGCAACGGTATTTTCGGCTTACGAAGAATTCGGCTGGCAGAATGTTGCAGCAACTGGAAATTGGCTGGTGACTTTCAGCGACCAAGAACAGCGCATCGTCACACGCGCCAGTTATAGGCTCTCGTCGTTGCGAGTAAGGTCCAAAGTTCTACCGATAGTCGCAATCGCCACATTAGTGGGCACTCTCGTTGTTGCTATCTTCCGAACGATACAACAGATCGATCGCAGTAACACTCGAATCACCAACGAAACGGCGCACACTATCGCTGTTGTTTGCATCCTTTACATCACCATCCCGCAGGTGTGGTTCGGGGCTAGAATTGGAATCTTCACGACTGATGCTGAGGCCATTCATATCCTTGAGAACATGAGAGACGAGCTAGAAAGACTTGAAGTACCAAATAACCGCAACCGTCCCCTTCTTCCGCCACTCCAATTCGCCGTCTGTCAAGGACACAAAGTATGGTCACTGGTCCCGTGGGCTAGATTCTTCGCTCGCTGTCCACTCGAGCACTCGGAGCCGCAGCCAGAAATTACTCTCGACAAGCCGTGGCGGGGTATCAAAGGGAATTTCATGGGCATTAGCAGCTCATGACTAGTGGGGTGATCACTCTTGTGATGCTTGTCCAGGTTGGAAGGTATAATTCTTGTTGGTGTCGCTCATCATTCCACGATTTCGTTATGATATTCGGTTACAAACCCCCGGAGTGGGAGAGAGCGAAGTTCTTGTGGCGCATCATTCCATCGATCGGCCTCGGGATCAACCTTGCGCTAATAATGTGGGTTGAGTTTGCGTTGTGGGATGGTGATAGTTGGTTGGGCCGGTCACCATCATTATTTGTTTGGAATCGTAATGGTTGGCTGAGATACGTACCATCATTCGCCATTCGGAGCGGAACACCCCTGTGCAAGAACGAGAAGGAAATGGAAGCGGAATGGAATCAGCTTAGAGCGTTTCCACCACCTCCGGCTAGGGAAGGGAACGCCGAGGAGCAAGGGGTGGAGATGAGCGTACTTGCTGCTCCAGTACCTGCCGAACATGAGCAGATGCGGCTACTGGGAGGCTGGCCAGTCGCTGATTAATCAAACTTGCTTAGGAAACGTTCCACTAAAAGTCGCCGGCCACGTTGGGTCCGTCTTCTGAGAATTTAACATCAAGTACCTTATCACGTTATCTTGTGTCTGCAAATCACAATGTAAGATGTAAATAGATGTGAGGAGTGCAACGACTCCTTTTGGTTAATCAATTGGGTAGCAAGAGTGACCTGATTGAACTTACACCTGCCACGGAGACCGATGTGGACACCGCTGATACAAGAGCACCGGAGGTTGGCGCAACTGTCATCGAGTTCAGAGGAAAGGTCCTCCGCAGAAGTGGTCGAGCTAAGAAAGCAGTGCAATGATGATTCCAATCCATTGGTCTTGACCGAGTCAGATGCCTTTGGAGCATCATCTTCATCCCCAAAAATAAACCAGCCATTCCCTGACGAACTCTTTTTCTCTGATTCATTGATGCTTGCTTTGGCGTAGTTTGGATTGGCCTCTCGGAAATAGGCAGCGTCAACCATGATCCGGCTGTTCACAAATAGTTTGACGGGCCGGTTCTTCTTCATGTAATTAGAAGGCCATGCCTTGGTACTAGCAATGGCAAACCTTCATGAGTTTGAGAAATTTTCGACCGCACTTGTCCAGATAAGCCCTTGTCTCCTTTTCTTTCTGGTGGTATATGAGGGGAAAGACTCCAAGGGAGCTGATTTTCATTGTCCCATGGAATTTCTCAAACCCAAGCGCAGCCGGAACCTCGCCAAACACTTTCCCATCGAAGTCTAGGTAGTGACACCCTATATAAAAGTATTCCACTCCGTTCATTTGCTTTCTCTCTTCGCCGAAGTCATACTTGACGCATCTTGGCTTGCCTGTGCCGACACAAGTAGTATAAACGATCGCGTTCGGCTTGAAGAGGGTCCACAGAAGGTCATACGTGATCTCACCGTATACGCAAACCTCGTGATAGTGATTCATGTCACACCAATTGACAATCTGCTCAGATTATTGGCTACGGACATTTATCGCAACCTAGTGTTCATTTCCTTCGACAGTTCCATGCATCGTACAGCTCTCCCAAAACCATTCGTAGCAAACAATACACCTCAGAATACTGACTTGTAATCGATGAGGTCGTTCACTGATGTAATTCTATAGGCCGACCCCTTTTCCTTGGTTTTTTGAATGCTTCCCCCTCAATCCTCTAACATAGGGAAGTATCTGGGGTAACGTCTCGCGAACTAACACGGCTTGATTGACTATTAGCTTCCTCTAGAGACGCGGCATTATAACTTGTTTAGTTAGAGAGATAGTGACTTTCTAACTCCTGTGAAAGTCCGGATCCCCTTGGTTTAGATTGTTACGAGACATTAAAATTTATATTAGGTGGCAACCCGTCGATAACTAAATAGATTCTTTTTAAGTGAGTCGGCATCTATATATCGTAAATGTTTTTAGTAAATTTGTAAGAGGTCTATTTGTCTTTGACGTTTAGTTCTGTGAAGTCGAATTTACGGATAGGATGGCGGTAGAAGGTAGTCTTGTTTCTATCGATTATAGGATAATAACCGTAAATCCTCACTGTACTATAATCGTGCGAGATTGAGAAGGCGAGGATTTCCCGATAGAGCTCCTTTTCGCGCTTTACTAGCCTAAAGAGTTCGACAATACCCCTTACCGCTATTGTTATACTGTGAACATTTTGTCGATCTATAATATTAAGCGCTATAGCACTACACTTCACTTCGTAAGTTAAGAACAGGAAGTATATAAAGTACGTGGCTATAAAGAAAGAAGTATTTGTGAGCTCGCCCACGAAAGGTTCGATCCTCTTAAGCTGATCCTCCGTGAACGCGCCTCGCCTGAATACTACGGAGTAGTCGGGTTGCGGACGGGTCTTAGTGATAGGGATAGAATTGTTTTAGCCTTCGTTAACACTTTCGATCAGAATCTTGAGATACTTAGCGCCGCGTATAGTTAAGATTTCTACAGAATGGACTATTAATAGTGAAATATCACGAACGACTCTAGCCTTATTTTTGTTCTATACTATCTCGCAAGTTTCTTCGAATAAATAATCGTAAAACAAGGAATCGTTAGGAAATGTTTGCTTAGTCTCGAGGAGGGTTCGGCACAAGCTCTTGCTCGTAGCTATAGTATCTAATTCGGATTTGCTTATAAAGCTACCTTTAGTCGCAAGTATAGTTTTATAACGCGCGTCTTAGTATAGGGCACTTTTAACGTCCCTTAGCTTTTGATCGCTAAAGCTAGTAAAGCTAGCTTTAAATAATTTACCGCGAAGGGAGGATAACAACTTCTTCCTTGTAAGTAGGTCATTCATATTATTCTCTAGCTCCTAGTATTTCTTAAGCCAGCTGTCCTTTTGGAAATCCCTCCTAGTCTAATAATCTTATTCGAAGTATTTCTTAGGTTACCTTTGCTTTTTAATCTAATAATCGATTGGATTGATCTTGTTATCGGAGACACCATTAGCTATCGACTGGCCAAATATATCCCCAAAAGCCGAGTGCGCAATATGTTGAATTCTTGTATTTGCATGCCTTACTCTTTTAAAGGCAGAGTAAGAGTAGGTTTATATACATAAGGGAAAGCTTCGAGAGCTTTCCATGTGTTTATAAATTAAGGCTTTTAAAGCCTTCGGTATCCACGTAATTCTTAGATCACATGATATCTAACGTCCCACCCCACTATTTGGCCCACCCCCCCATTTGGCCACCCCTTTTACACCAAAACTCACCACTTTAAATAACTAATAACTTTATTAAACTCTAATAGAATAACTTAAAACTAAAGAATCGGATTATTTTTAAGATAGTCCTTAATTTTATGAAAGTTTCATGTATTTGGTATTACGTAATCTTATGAAATAAGTACTTAAAGTTGAATATTTTTTTCGCTAATAACTTTGGTGTAAAAATGATTTTTGAATTTTCTTTAATATTTTTTTAATTATTAACGAATACTTTGAAAACTTTTAATAAACTTATATGCTATAAAGAAGCTTTAAATTCCTAAGTTTAAAGTCAATTGAATTAGTTGTTATTTTTTATTAAGTGATTTATAAAACCCTATACAAAAAATTTGTATAAGAAAAATTAAATCTTTAATAAAAACGTTATTACTAATACAAATACTTTAAAACACAAAATAATTCAAGATTAGTATTTGAACATACGTTATTAAAAGTTTTACAGTATTTGAAATATTACTTATAAAGCTATTAATAAGTGGATTTCGGTGTTTTTACTATTTAAAAACTAGAATTTAATATCACGTAATTAAATATTTGTGAAAATAGGTGAGCCAATCAGAAGAGAGGAAGCGCAGTAGGTGAACACGTGTTTAGAGACAAAGTAGATTGCTTGCTTGCTTGCTTGGAGAAGAGCCATAAGGGCTCTTCAGTAGTTATATACAATATTAGCTTCTCTAGAAGCTTCGACGACTACGTAATCGATTACGTGGCTCTTACGGACTACGTAATCGAATACGAGAGTAATTTCCGGTCCGCGTAAGCAGTGGAGATTACTCCGGCTATTCTCGCGTAGAATCGGCACGAGTTACCGAAGTCAAAATCTAACAATATTAATAGATCCTAAAATCCTTTTGTTAAATTAATGGATATTATATAAAAAATATAAATATAAAATTTTTATGTTTTATTATTAATTTATTCCTTAAATATTTGCACTCAAAAATCTCGTTTTTTGGTGTAAAAGGCGGGCCAAATGGTGGGGTGGGACGTTAACACAATAGATGTTCGTGATCGCTTTCGAAGGCGCTTAGTTGGCGCGCAAACGGGTGGCTCTTCGGGTTCTTACGCTCGTTTCGTTTTCGATCCTTATCTTACAGAGGGGCCGATAAATTCTATAAAAACTTGACTTAAGTTAGCTTTATAATATAGTAAAACGAGAGTAATATGCCTCTTTGCCGGGAGTGTTACTAGTTAAGGAGGCAATCAGGCGCTTTAGTTTAGTATTCTTATCTTTAAATACAATTTATTCTTAGGGATATTATATCTTCTTTAGGCGTGCACGCTTACGAGAAAGTAATTATAATCGTCCCTTCTTAATATCTTAAAGCCGCTTTCTTATTAATAATTAGTTAAAATACGTAGTAACGGGAATGAATAGCTTGCCTTAGTCTTTTAGCACTAAGGGTTGCCGCCCAAACTTTTGGATACTTCGTTTTGCTTAACGTAGGGCCATATTAACTAGAAGAAAGAGGAGTAACAAGTGGGTTTATATTACCACTAAGGTTAATAAATAAAGGTAGAAGAAAGAGTTAGAGATAGAGCACTAGACGAGGGGTAGTTGGTCATAAAATGCGCTAGAGTTTGGGATAAAATATAGCAGCGGCAACTAGTACTATTTTGGTCATTTCGCGAACGCAGTATCCCTTCCTCCGGAACTACTTACATCTAAGACTAGCTCATCTAAGAAAATGTAGAAGTCGAGCTGGTTTGGGTCAGCTCTCGCGCTGGAATGCCGACTTTAGAGATACAGAAAGTTTGCGCAATGGAGGCTCCGCTGGTGACATCAGTTAGTGAGAACAAGTCCTCTTTACTAGTAACATCAAAACACACCCTCTTTCGGAAGTTCCCGTCTCTTGCGAGGGATGAGCAATCTCGAATAGACCCTGGAAGGGTGCGACCTCGGAGGAGAAACTTCGCTGACGACTTCGTAAGCCTTCCCAGTAGTGCCTCAAATTCGTGAGCAGCGGCTCGATGGCAGCAAAGAATATAACCGGTGCATGAGTATCGCCCGTTCTCTTTTCGTGGAACGCTCTCGAGTTCTAAACCGAACACAAAGAGCTCTGTAATGATACAATGTGCAAGCCGATCTAATTGTTTCGAGTGAAGTATGGCTTCCCGTGCATGGACCTTTATTTCAGGTATCTTGCTTGAATCGTCCAGCCGCGGGGGGCCGGCCGCGAAAGTCAAAGTTGAAGCGAAAATTCTCGCTACGCCTTCTCTTATTTCCTCCTTTGAGTTCTTCTTCGTAGTTCCACGCTTCCCATTTACTAATAGCATAACTACTTTCTTGACTGTCAATAGATGACCAAAGTGCTCGAAATAGTCGAATAAACCACAGATCCCTTCACCAGGAGTTTGAACTATACATTTCAGGATCCTGGTCAGGAGTCTTTCTAGTACCTAGAGACACTTTTAAAGTAGATCTTTTCGCTGAGAGGTCGCCGCGGTTAAATGCCTTTATTTCCTTCAAGCCGAGTTCAAGTAAGTTGTTATCTATTAAGCCTTCTCCGTCTTAGAACTTTCTTAGACCTATAATATTTTTAAGAGTAAAGAACCCTAGAGTAGCAGATGTAGATCTTGCACTATATTTAATCTGGGTGAGATCTATACGGGAATCGCAGCATCTTACATTTCCTATACTAAAGCATCCCTAAGCAAAACCTTGTACTTCTTATGATTCATGTCTTCTCGATCTCCCTGCCCGTTGTAGTTTGTGAAAAGGAATAGGTCTAGTTTCATCGTGCAGGCAACTGTCCCAATCTTGATGCCCATAGTTGTTGCACTTAAGTAATCGAGAATAGTCTTGTGTTCCCTATAGACTCCCTAAAGAGCTATATTTAGGTTCCGGGTTAAGTATATACTATTAGTAAATATGGAAATTAACCACGACAAATATAACAATATAAGATGCGGTGTGAACGCTTATTTGGCCACTCGTTTATATAGTGCGATACAGCTCTCAACCGAAAGTCCTTCGCGAAAAGCCAGAGCGATAATTTCTCCTGGATGAAGTCAGTGTCTGTTTCCGGGCTTTCGTATAACTTAACTAACTAGCACTCGTGCCAAAGATGAAGTCAAAGTTCCTATAGATTGGGAATAGCAGCCTAATTAACTTTTGTAAGGCTTGTAAAACAATCAGCGTGTCAAAAGATTATTCAAACTAGTTAACTAATATTCTATTCTAGTTAACTAGAATAGAATAGAATATGAATAACAGATATTTGACTTGAATAGAATAGTTACTTTTAGTTAGTTAACTAATATTCAACTATTCAGCTCTATTTTTAGAAAGAATAAAAGATAAAAGACTTTACTAGGTAAAATTATAATTAACTAATAACTAACTAAATAACTAAATAACTAAATAACTAAATAACTAAATAATTAACTTTTTTCTTTAATATAAAAGGGATTATCTTCTATATCTAAGCCTTTTATTACTGCTTTATATTCTTTTCCTTCTTCGTCGTCTAATATTCCCCAACTTTTAAGGCAAATTATCTTCTCAAAAGTCTCTTTACTAAGCCTATTTCTTAGCTTAGATATAATAAGAGCCCCTTGACTAAAAAACCGTTCACTAGCGGCCGAGCTAGCCGGAATTTGTAAATATTTCCTAGCAACTTGAGATAATATTTTATACTTCTCTTTATTAAGTCGCCAATAATCTAATGGCCTTATTTTTGACTATATATAAGTTAGATTTAATATTAATTATAATT
>MU270720.1:0-27631 GCA_021432625.1 Leptodontidium sp. 2 PMI_412
AACTACAGATTTTTCTTCAACTATATCTTAGACGCAATTGAAGGAGGGCTTCTCTAGAACAATCTTGAACTTTTTTGTGGCAATTTGATCTATTCATCAACTCGTGAGAGTGAGTTGAAAAAGGGGTCTCCAGCTGGATTTCGGTGTTCTCGCTTGAAGGGGGGAAATGAAGATATACACCCTTGGCAACCCCTGAATCGATTCCTCTTTCGGATTAGGATTATCTTAGCTCAGTACATCAGTATATCCTCGTACAATACAGTATTATTGTACCCCCCACTGATATGCATGGTCTCAAATATACGGTACTGGGTATGTATCAAACCACCTGAATACGGAGCTAGTAATACAGATATTGTACTATTGCGAACACTGCCGTTTGCAAGTTAGTAGATAAGAAGTTAGAAGAATACCCGGCACTAGCCAAAATCATTATATACAACAGTAGCATTGTCACCACCTAGGAGGTAAGCAGTACATTAGATTACCACGCATATTACCGAAATATAGGTGATATAGCAATTAAAGACGAGATCTGAAAGGCGTAGGAGAGTTTAAATGGACGTGTTATTGTTACTACTAATACATTTAGATTAGGCATTAACCGGCCCGATGTTCGGGTAGTGATTTATATTAGGCCCATTTACCAGATACGGAATTATGGTCAAGAGAGTGGACGAGACGGGCGGGATAGGTTAAGGAGTTAAGCCATTATTATAATGCCCGTTGGAAAGTAAGAGGCATTATAAAAGTCGCATAAGCAGGCACAAAGACAACCACCTAAGTTTCATATTATTATGACGATAAAAGAGAAGGAGAAGATTAAGAGGCAAAAGGTTAAGCGATTTATAAGCGGTGCCAGGTGTCGGCGGATTTATTTAGATTAAGAGATGGATAGGAGGATTAATTAGGTGAGGTGTGAGGACGAGGAAGAGCGTTATGATGTGTGTTACGAGAGTGATGCCACGATGGAAGAACTGGAGGCGAAGCGGTAAGCATATATTAAAGAAGCCCGGAAGGAGCAAGAAAAGCAGGGCTGGTCAATGGATAGCGCCATTGATATCCCATCCAGCAGTGTTCGAGTTGCCGGCGTCCCTATTAATAGATTCGACAGCAGTAATGGTCCATTTCCCAGTTCACCCCTAGCATATTTACAAAGTAGCACCGTGAGTTTTGATCAAGGGTTTGCGGCAAATCCAACCAGTCCAGCAGAACGAAAAGAGTTCCAGTCCCAACAGATCCAGCGGCAACAGCAACGATTACAGGTTTAAGCACATCATTAGCAAGAAGGGCATGACGTATGGGACTTGGAAAATTGATTAGATATGTGGGTTAGCAAGTGTCCATTATGTTACGTTTAGAAGTGTGGCGGCCGTCAAGTTAATATCCGGCATACATTTAAAGAGTGTATAGATAAGGAGCATAAATTAGTTTACAAAAAAGTCCAGGCATTACAAAGCGTTTATTTTCAGGCATATGCCAGTTATTATAATTACGGAGTTGCCCAGCAGATTTATATACAATAGGAGGAGATTTACGAGGGGGATCAGAAGTTTCGGTAGATTCAGGGGGGCATATATCAATACAAAGGAATTGTCCGACCAGTCATCGCAGCCACTTTAGTTACAAGGCCGTCCGAGGTGTTAGATCAAAGGGTTTAGTCATATATACGAGCGAGGGGTATTTAGGGATTAAACGAGTGGTTAGAGCGGGAGGAAGAAGCGGAAGTTAAGAAGGGAATGTTAAAATGGTTTAGTGAGAAGGTTATTTAGGGGACCATAGAAGCCAGTGTTTTATTACAGGTGTTTTATTGGTTAACGGTTGGGTTAAAAGAGTAGAAAAGGGTTTAAAGGAATAGGTATATAAAAGAGCATATCAAAATCAAGGCGTTTTTTAAGAAAAAAGACGGCGTAATAGGTTTTGAAAGGTATTTATTAGAGAGTTAAAGATCCGGGCCAAAGCCGTTAGCGCGAAGCACGAGAGAAGGAGAGGATAATAAGGGTTAAAAATGATTAAAAAGAGGGAAGATAATAAGAGAAGAAAGTAGTATTTAAATAAATAGGGTTAGTTATTATATCAAGTAAAATTTATAAAGAAAAAAGTAGGGAATAATTAATAAACAAGTAAAAAAAGTGTCACGACACAAGAGCCTTGGCCGTAGAAGGTTGACTTAACACTTAGAATACAAAACTACAGAGCTACTCCCTCCCGTAGAAGGTTGACTTAACACTTAGAATACAAAACTACAGAGCTACTCTACAGGAGGGAGCCATATATATAGAGAGAGTCGGAGGGGAGTCGGAGTTGGACCTGTTCCGGACCCCTGACCTAGCTAACCCTAGCCGAAGTATACCTGTCGTAACAAAAAGTAAAAGTTAGAAATAAAATAAATGAGAGTGATAAAATATAATTAAGAAGAAAAGGAAAGGAAGTAAAGAAATAGTTAAAGTTAAAAAAAAGAAGTAAGAAAAAGGAGAATTATAATAAGATATTAAGTATCAAATAAGACAATAAATATAATAAGAAATAAAGAGAATAAGGATTAATTTAGGAAAAACAGAAAGATTAAAAAGTTTTAAGGTTATATAAATATATATTGTGGTGGGGAAGGCTCTGGTAGCTCCTTTGTCACCTGACCGGATAAGCTCTTTCCACATAAAAGAGCTCACCACTTGAAATCAACTCAAGAACGAAGAACGTTTACAGATATTTATCAAATACACTTTTTTCTCCTCCACTCCCTCAAGGTTTCATGCTCTTCAGATATGTGTTATCTTTAGATTTGATCAATCCGCGATTTCTTACGCCTAGAATCTCTCCCGTACCTCACTACATGCTACCTCTCTTGTTGTGTGGTTTATTGGGCTTTATCCCTCCCACAATATATTTGAAATTACAGTTTTTATTATTATATAAGGAAATAAAGGGTTTGAAAAAAATAAGATTTAAAGTAAAACAAAAGTAAAATAATAAATAGGGTTATTAAAATTGTGAAGAAAAGATAATTAAGGGTAAAAAGATTAGGATTTTAAGAAATGAATAAATAAAGGTTGTACAAGTATAAATTGAAATAAGGAAGGTATTATTATAATTATTTTTATTTAAATATAAGGATAATAATTAAGAAATGGATTTAGTTTTAAGAAAAAGGAAAATTAAAGTAAGTAATAAGAGAAAGAAAATTTAAAATTAGGAAATAAGACATTATTTAAAAAGCATAAGCGTTAAAGGTATTTTATTCGAGTATTTTTATTTGAGTGTGTTATTTAAGTATTAGGGTACGGTAATAGGAGACGGTTATTTGAGTGTTTTATTTGAGTGTTTTATTTGAGTGTTTTATTTGAGTGTTTTATTTGAGTGTTTTATTTGAGTATTAGGGTTGTGTTATTTGAGGGTGTTATTTGAGTATTGTGGGAGGGACGAACCCCAATCCACACAACAAGAGGGTAGCATATAGCGAGCCACCGGAGGAGATTCTAGGCTCTGTAAATAACAGATCAATCAAATCTAAAGATATCACATATCTGGAGAGTACGAATCGGCAAAGGAGGGGAGGGAAAAGAGTTCTAATAAATAGAATATATCTGGTGTTGCGTTCTTGACGTTCTGTAGTCAAGTGTTGGCTCCTTATATGTGCGAAGGACCAGCCCAGTCATGTGACAAAAGAAATTAGCGGCTGTCCCCGCCACAGTATTAGGGTTGTGTTATTTGAGGGTATTATTTGGGTATTAGGGTTGTGTTATTTGAGGGTGTTATTTGAGTATTAGCGCAACTGACCTTCTCATAGCGAATCCATCTACACTGTATAGTTTCATCAACGTGAGTAACATCTATAAAAGCTTCAAGAGAGCCTCAACTAATATTTCCCAGTGGGAGAATCCTAGCCGAACATTTGGATCATTTGCCACCATGATTTCTCTCATCTTAAGTACCCGCTATTTCTCGCCTGTTGCGTGGGTTCTAAAGTTGCTTTGTATCGTTCTGGGAGGTCAGTAATTCCGCCAACATTTATGAGTAGAATATGCTCATGTCCTGCAGTTACTTTCACGGTTGAATCTATGAGTCGAGCAGCTGCCAAAAGCAGTGTCCTGTCTCGCGTTCGACCACAGCCATACTACCAGCCGTCCGAAGCCATCTATGCCAGGCTTTTCTCTGAGATCCATGAAGCTAGCAACATGGCGATAATCAAGCTTCAGAAGATAGTCTTTGCCGAAGACTTGACTGATACTGGTATTGTACGTTCTCGCTTAAACCTCTGCTTGAAGTTATATTAATGCTAGCAGGCTTTCGTTTTGGCTTTTCAGGTTACTGGCTCCTTCAAACCATTCCATTATTCTGGCTGGCTATTCTCGGTACTGTGTCTCTTTACACTGTTGCTCCAATCCTCACTCGAAAGCTATCAGGCCCTGATGCACCGGACTGGAAGCCTGCACTCAACCAAAAAGTGCAAGAAGCTGGTGCAAGTACTGCCAATACGGCCTCCTCGGTCGCCAGCAAAACTGCGAACAATACCCAACACTTGAGTGATCAGGCTGTAGACGCTGTTTCATCTGGATCGAATCGTGCTACAGGAACAGCGCAGGATATCAAGAACCGTACAACTGGTTCAGTATCATCGGCAGCCACTAATGTTGCGGACACTGCATAGAACCTGAAGAAGAGTACAATGGAAAGCGTATCACACACTTCTGGGCGTGCTACAGAGATAGGTAAAGATGTGAAGAATCAGGTTCCGGGCTATGCTCCGTCTACAGGTGGAAATGGCACAGCTAGCAGTCCTAGCCACTATGAGGCGGATCATGCCGTTACAGTCGCAGCTACCCCTAGTAGTCAAGGATTTGACACAACTGGACAAAACAACCGCCAGGCTCATGTGTATCCAGTGGAGTTGGATCCTGTCACTGTGAGGTCTTGATCATTGATCGAGCATGAGGAGATGGGACGCAGTTGAAGATGTCAGGGACATGAAGACAGTATCCAAACAGTTTGCTGTGGTTTGCTGTGGTTTGACCATCAAGCTATCTTGACATAAAACGTCAGCATTTCATTCGTAACCTTGTAATTTCTCATAGCTTGTACCATTTACACATAAGATAAAACGCAAAACTTCATCATTACTTGAATTTTTTGACATTGTATAATTCGATAATCTAGGTAAAGTTTTCCAAATGTGATAACCCAGGTATTTATCTTTCCACTTAGCCAGGTTAAGCTAGATACCACCTATTGATCATGAGCTTCATTGATTTGCTGCAGATCAATGTTGAATCTATACTTAATGGAAATCCAGAGGATAAAAGACAGCCGAGTCTAAGCACTGCCGCCTCGTTTAGTGAGGCACACTGAACAAATTAATAAGGTAGCGATTCTAAACATATATAATCTAGAACACCATCTTAGAAAAGAGGTGCCTACACCCAGCTCTTCACTAACAGTTGTTGTATGGCAGAATGGTGCCACCACATTAAGCCACCCACCAACAGGTAATTACATGCTCAGATGCAGCTTGCCGCTCAAACATTCGCTTGAATCCAACGACGATAAGCCGGCCTTTCGGTTACCAAAGTCTATCCTAAGTATCTGGGACAACATTTGCCAGGCTATTCTCCCGGTCGCGGGAAAGTATGTAACGTCAAAGGAGGTACCAGTGACGACTCCGACGCCATTTTGAAGGCTTTTCAGCAATGCAACAACGGTGGGCATGTGATATTGAACACTGGTGTTGTGTACACCGTCGGCAAGGCGCTTGATTTGAGATTCCTGAAGCACATTGACTGGGGTATGTTAACTTTTGAGACTGTCTACATGAGGCTGACGCAACTGGAGAAATCCGGGGAACTCTCAAGTTCACCAATGATACGACCTATTGGCAGGAAAACTCATTCAAGTACGACTATCAAAGCATCTCTGGCTTCTTTGCTTTGGGAGGCACCGACGTCAACGTATTTGGCGGCGGCAGGGGCCTGATTGATGGTGGTGGCCAAGTATGGTGGGATCTGATGGCGTTGAACTCAACTACAAGACGGCCACAGCTATTCAACGTTGATGGATTGAATGGTGGCACTTTCTCCAATTTGAAAATGCTGAATCCTCCCAACTGGATTAATATAATACAGAACTCCAAAAATATCGTTATAAGCGATATGGACATGCAAGTTCTCGCTGTGAGCGCAAATCCCGCGAAAAATGTGAAAGAGAAATCCCAAGTCCCCACAACTAAAATTGCTAACCTCTCCGTCGCCAGACTGACGGTTGGGACACCTACCTCTCCTCTAAGATTGTCATTCAAAATTCTCGCGTCGACAACACGGACGACTGTGTTTCTTTCAAACCAAACAGTACACAGATCCTCGTTCAGGGCCTGTGGTGCAACGGGTCGCATGGGGTTTCCGTTGGCTCCCTCGGCCAATACGTTGGCGTTATTGATATTGTTGAGGACATTCTCGTATACAATATCAGCATGAACAATGCTGGTGACGGCGCCCGCATCAAGGTGAGGACTCCTCGAAGCATCTTTCATCTCGGTTCCTTAAGCAAAGTAGAAAAACTAAATTATACCCTTTACAGGTCTTCCCAGGTGCACCCGACAATGTAACACTTAGCTCCGGCGGTGGCAGTGGCCATGTCAAAAATGTCGTGTATGACACTTTCCACGTCCATAACGTCGACTGGTCCATCGAGTTGACAGGCTGCTACGCTGTGGCCTTGGCTGCTTGTGCATTGCGCCCGGCGAAGTTTGCCATTGAGGACGTCCTTTTCAAGGACTTCGATGGAGTGACTAGTGCGAAGAATAAAGCGAAAGTTGCGACGCTGGCATGTCCCAGTCCTGAATCATGCACGAATATCACGGCGGTGAACTTCGAAGTCAAGAGCACGCTGGGGACGAATGATGTTGTCTGTGCTAACGTAAGTTTGAATTGTTCCCCATGTTGCTGGAAAGCTGATATTGACAATGGCGATAGCTTGACAATGCAAATTTTGGGCTTAATTGCCCCTCTTCTACTTAACTGAGACGGGAAACTCTTTTACACCTGCTTGAAGCGGGATGAAATCAATGTCATATGGAATGTTGAGGATAAGAGAACGACATATGATTATCTTGTGCTGCCATAAGGGCAGGGGACCTCTTAGTAGGATTCAGTCTATTAATCACCTGGTTTGTATTCATAGACTCACCTAAATAGATGCCATGTAGACCGGAGTTTTAGAATACAACCACCCTTGATCGCAGCACGTTTGCTCTGCCAGCTTTGTCACTCATTTCAAAGGCCATGCGGGCCAGGCCGTTGGAGATCACAGGCCAAATGTGCATTGGGATGGGTTGTGCGCCAAGCTCTGCCAATAGCGTATGTACGAAACCGCCCAATGTGTCAAGCAAAGATGACACAAAGTGACACGCCTTCTCAGACTTAACTAGTGCTACGACGCATCTGCTAACTGTATTCCATTTCGTTCCTCATGTCCTCGCCATTTACAACCGTACTTACTGTGGTCTTTGTGACAACATGCTGGGAAGAACCTGGAGGTATTCTCGAAATATCCCAGCGCCTCACTCTGCTTCAACGGCGGACATCCGAATTTATACACTTCATGCCTCCGCTACTTCACTAACAGAATCCACAAATACAGGTCAATTTCCCACTGAGGATGAGTCGGACGTATCGTTTATATCCGCCCAAGAAAAGAGAACTAGAGAGTATGGGGGCCCGGCCTTGACATACGGAACCTAGGTAGTTCCTGCCTTTCGTTGCACAAGACTCCTGCCATTTCCGTCGTATTCTGTTCACCTCCCTTTGTTGTATCTTGAATTCAGGGGTAAACCATCGTTTTGAGTAGGGGCACGGTTTAGCCATTGGCGTAAATCGATCAATCGCGGCGGCTGTCGACGAGATCAGATTCCCTACCGCTTGCTCCAGATCCGGGGCAGAGTCTAGAGACGGCCACGGCTCAAGTCAAAACATTCCCAACATTCGTCAAAATTAATGTGCATCTGAAGCAACTAAACAAATTACAGTCTCGATAACGTTCCCGTGTTTGTCTCCATCCTTCCCACCGCTGTTCTCCGTGTCTCTAATATTAAATTCCGAGTTGACGCTCCAATTCCATCGCAGGTCTGACACCACCACTCCTTGATTGCTTCCTCGCCTCTTTTACCCGGCCTCCCCAACCCATTCTAAGCTTCTTCACTCACAGCACTGTAAATGACGAGATAGGGCTTCACTTTGATCTTGTAGGGGGGCTCAAGTGGAAGGAGGGGTTAATATTGGCAGAACCAGAAATCGATTCAGATTGCATATGTCACTCCTGAAGAGTCCTCACAGACTGGAGATCAGAACTGCACTCATGCACTATTAAATTCTCGACCTGTTCAAAATGACCCCAGGAAATCCCATTAAAGTCGTTGCTGGATGTATGTGCGAAATCAAGTGACTACTGGCAGTGCACGCAGCATAGAATGTTAGTCGTGCACCTGGACTGAAAACAACATTGTTTTCAGGACCGTGAAGCGCGCTGCCCATGTCATTCAAACCGCCTCGTCGACTGTATCCTCTGCTTGCCCATGCCGCGCTACTACTGCACCAAATTTCGTGTACTTTCTGTCGCAAGTGTAGCCTGGCGACCGCTAGGCACATCTGAGGAGCTGAACCGAAAGGCAATCGATTAAATGAATAGTACTTTAGGAGGCTAAAACGTCTGTAAGGACGATGGTCTTCTAGTCAACGTGTGCTACAGCTGTTAGTATATACCGGACTGGAATACGGTGTACTTACTCCGATGGTGGCGTGAGGGCTTGTTTGATCCTTGAGCTCCGTCGTCTGCCTGATTCCACATTCGAAGATCGTTTCGATACCTTCTTTGGGCTTTTCTTCGCTGCCGATCCCTTTGATGACTTCTGTTTCTTGCTTCCTGCCCCTACTTTCGCTCTAAGCTCGTGAACTTCCTTGACCAAGTCACAAACACAGTTAGAAATCAGGGCCCATATTCGTGAATAGTGTGTTAATGCGAAAGTGAGGCCCCCAAGTCGTTCTGTTGTTGTGCATCCTCAAAACAACGGGGACCCGAGAGCATGATCTTGTATGTCGCCTTCTCGAACTTCGCCCTAGATAGAGTGGTCCTTTCCTCCATGACTTCCGCGACTTTACGCTCAACGTCCGCAGGTTTTGTGCCTTTAGCAACATCAACGATCAGGTCCCAGAACTTCTCCCTTTGTATCCGCGGTATAGTCTCCTGGTTGTATTTTCGATCCAGCTTTTCGGCGTCGTCCATCGAAATTCCATAACAGGGCAGAACCCTCGCGATTGGGGTCGACGGTCCTTGTGTTACGTCTCCATAATGTGCGTAGGTTTCCTCATCTGTCATAAGCGCGTTCAGCGGGGTGACTGGGCTCATAATTCGGTTCGGTGTCATCTTCATAATAGATGTTGTTCGAGCTAGTGCTAGAAGAGATAGGTGTTCGATGTGAGGTAAGGCTCACGTCTATTTATAGGCGCGTGAGGCGCTTAATCGACATTAGTGCAAATGACTGGTGGAGAGCAATTCCCATTGAAACATTAGCAAACCCCTCTTCTTCCCTAGTCCCACATTATAGCACGAGAGAGGAAGCTCTTTATAAAGCGTTTCTATGCCCTCTATTCGGTTTCCATGGTAAGACTACTTTTGATCTACGACTTTTAGCTGTTTTGACGATGTCTTCTACAACCAATAGACCAGAAGATCTTAATTTAGTCGACCCAGAACTTGCCGCAAAACCCCACCTCCGAGCTATTCTATACCCCAAATCCACATCAGCACAATATTCGGTATCCTTGGACGAGAGCCACTATGTTCTTCCTTCCATTGTCAAACCCCGCCTACTATCTCCCGATCCTAGCTCATCCAATGACGAGGACAGCACCGAGCCGAGTGAGACTAATTCGAGCAGGGCTAGCAGACAACTTTCTAGATTGCGGCGAAGTCTTACGCAAAGCCAAAGTGTGATCCTACTAGATCAGTCGGAGGCCAATGAGAAATTCACACTCGGTTCAGCCACGGCGAATAATGTGGTTCTTAAGCATCCCAATTCGGCAGACGATAATGTGTGCTACATCAACATAACCCATGGCGAGTTCTGTCCAGACCCGGACAACGGTTCTATCGTGCTTTATAATAGCTCTGCTTCCTTGTTCTACGCACAATCTATCACAGGCCCTTATGTCAAACGCACCATAGCGAAGGATGAGGAAGCCACGCTCGAATGTGGCCGTTGGAAAGTGGTGCTTGGCAAAGGCATGGATTTTGAAATTGAAGTACTTCCATGGGCTCCTACTGAGATTCAAGGCGATCTAGAGCTTATTTCCCCTACCCCGGTTGTATACCCTTCACCGGACCAGCTTCGTATTGGATCTCCAGCGAACGTACCCCTCCCTCAACGGCACATCACCGACACCGACCGGCACCATTGGACCAGCTTTGCACTCAAATGAGACTGTCAAATCAAGGCATGCAACAAAAGCAATACGATTTGCAATGCCAACATCATCGGCTTCAACGACTGTTGATCCTCCAGATATTCAGGTTGGTGAGACTCCCGTTACCACTGTGTTAAACGTATCCGTAGCGGTATAGTATCTGCGATCAAATTTGTAGACGGCCTACGGTTAGTGGATCTGCCAGTGCGTGGAGAAACGAAATGGAGATTTTGAATCGCCTGAACCATGTGAGTTTATCGTGGAATCTTGTTGAATTTCCGACTAGAACTACCGAGGTGACGGACACATCGGCCGTAGCAACCTGGGGCGCGTGTATCATCCCGCCCAGTAACCCCAAGCAAAACGGCGACACGTTGGCGGATGCCGACTGCCTCAAGGCTCAGGGCCAGATCCGCTTTGCGCGCCATCATGACTCGACGAAGTGTAAGGGTTCCGAGGTCCTAAGCCAAACCCTTGAAGGAATAGACTTCGAAAGCGGCGGATTCATCTCGATTGATAACTTCGTTGGTGGGCAGGTGACTGTGTGCAGTGCTCTTCATGCCTAACGGGATGATCTGTATACCAGAGTACTTGGCTTGTGCTGTAACGGGGTGGAAAGGGTGTAGGATGGACTTTTCAGGCAAGTTCCCAGCGGGTTGTGTTATGGTAGTTTGTCAGGATTTGGTGTATTTATACAAGCTGACAGTCGCCATTCACTTGGGAATTTCTCGCTTTCAAACACGCAAGTCGTGGCAAATACACAGCGAAGTGAACAATCTGGCAGCATAGTACTCGATTTTATGGTTGCAGTTTGTATACAATGGATGACAATTTGATATCTTTGAAGTGAAATATAAGGGTTCGCTTCCAGTGAAATAAATGCTAATGTAAAAGCGTCCTCTTTCAAGCAGGACGCAAACGTGAGGAATATATTACTGCGCCCAAGAATTAAACCCCAAATCGTGAATAAACATTTCAAAGATGCCTTCGGCGCTCCTGAAATCCAGTTCCAGCGCCCCCAAACCCCCTCTCCCTCTACTAAACAAAGTGAAGTCTGTGATGTCTGGCAATGATGCCCACGGTGTTTCTTTTGTATCGGAGCTGGACAGAGACAATCTAATCTTTCCCAAGTCTTCAATCCAAGATCATCTCTGCGTGTTGGTGTATGGCCCTAGGTTGCCGGCTTCCTCTTCCCGCTAGAGCGCTGCCTTCTTCTTCTTGCGATATCTCAGACTGGGAGTTTGTTAGTCTCAATCTTGAAGTAGCCATCTCTGGTATGAGCACGGGAAAGATGAACTTACTAGAAATATCCGGCCACTACCTGAATTGGAACTGCAATTCCACCTCCGATAATATACCACTTGTACTTCTCCCAGAACGACTTGTCTTTCCGGGCTTCGAGAATGGCCCTCTCGAGGATGGAATTTGCTTGCGTAATGATATCCATTTTCGAGTTTGGCATACAGAACACAATTACTCTTAATATACTGAGCTTTTTCCTGCACGGCTAGATCCTTGCAGACGACACCGATGGCATCCACCGACTTTCTCGCCCAATATCAGCTGTACGCGGACCCTGACGAGCGTCTCATGATCTGCTGTCGACCTGAGTGCGGCTTTGCGCTTTCTCTCGCCCGCTCACAGCTTCTCTGGCAGACGGGTGTCGCAGTCAGAGATTAATTCGATGTATGACGATGTCTACTTGCAGGCCTGGACGTACCGTGCCCATGGCGCCAACCAACAGTATTGGATCGTGGAGAAAAATGGCAGTGTGATCCGGCCAGTTGCAGACCAGGCTGCCCACGATCATCTCCAGGCCATATATAGCGAGAACACAAGCGTCTGGAGCTTCAGGGGCAAGCTGGCCCACGTGACCAGGACACGGGACCTCAGACGTTCGTGGCGTCTCGACCGTGGATGGATCGTACTCGATGGGTCATAACCTACGATGGAGTTCGCCGTGATATCCTTCGGGGTCTAGCAGTGATACCCTATAACAATCGCGGCGGTCACTTTTTAGGCCATGGATCATGCGATGGCGATCCAGACTTCTTGGGCCCCCCAGAAGATGAGCAGAAGCTGTTCAACCTATTGACCGCTGTCAATCGCATAGTCGATCGATGCGAGGAGACTATGCAACACACAAGTCGTCCACTTCTTTGCCGGCTCCGGAGCACTAAGCCAAACATCTGCTATCCGAAGCCATTTAACCTCGTGAGCTTGAAAGCGAGCGAGAAGAAGTATCGGAGGTACTATGAGCAATTCGTTGTCTTTGTGTTTCGTGCTTTCCGGATGCCGTCTAGCGTTCGCCGGCGACTTACGGGGATCCGTTTCACCAAGAGACAGCTGGAACAATTGCAGGCGATTTGGGAGCATGAGGCGTTGGAAAATGCCGGCCTTGCACGAAGCTTGTGGTCAGAGCCGGCGGCTAGGTCTAAGCGGGATATAGACGACTTTGGTGAGGTGGAGGACGAGGAGGTGGATGATGAGGAAGAGGAAGAGGAAGAGGAGGAGGAAGAGGAGGAAGAGGAGGACGACGACGACGAGGAAGAGAGAAGAAATAAGAGAGTAGCAGAAGCGGATGACTCCCCAACTGCCCAGCTTCTGGAACTCATATTTCAGCTGAGTATGACATTTAGCATGGAGCGATTTATTGATGGCCAGCCTAGCTCCAGCTTATTGGTATATTTCAGTGGGGTGCTCGGCTTCTCGGCTGAAGGACAAACTTTCTGCCTGCTAAGAGATATACACCATGTCTTTCAGGACTCATCTATATCCAAAGACTACTCTTCTTAGAGCATGCTTTGCCGTTCCGTCCCTACCCTCATCTGGGTATCCCCCGACGTCCGCGTTTGCAGCAGTATGAACGATTGGATGTCATCCGGCACAGATACATGGTCACGGGCTCTCAGTCTCCTTTGGAAGAATTCCAGAGCCTCCGGGATTTCGGGCGCGTGATTGCTCGCACCGACCCGCCTTCCTTTCTGCTCCACTGGAGCGATGACGGCGAGACAGTGTTCTATGGGGACGACTTCAGCCTTACCATGCAAATTTTCGTGGTTTGGCTGATCATTTTATCTCAAAGGCTGAAGACCTCTGTGCGGAGCTGCTCTTTGACCTAGACCCTGTTGTCGATCTGACAAAGGTCAAAGATGATATGACCAATGCCCGGAACGGTTTCTCTTTTGTTCAGCACCCCGATAACGGGCCTGCTCACGCATATCTCGATCTCTCGACAAAGGCCTACTGTACTAATGGTCGACGTTTTCGGGCCAGGTTATGACATATCCTGGAGATTGTCCGTGCACGAGCCCAGGGCGTCCCCCCCAGAACCTGCCGTGTTATGTCATATCCTAGAATTGGCTCGTGCACACGTGTGAAGTACGCGCCAGAACTCGCCGTGTTCTGTAATAGATCGTGTTTTTGGGCCTTTTACCCTGATTTCCTTCGGTCAGCTGCCCCTGCTTTTAATATAGGGAAAGATGGGGTCATCCGCTGATCTCCTTAAGAAGCTCCAGCTCTTCATCGACGATAAAGAGCAGCTCCTCATCTGCTGTCGGAGCGAATGTGGATACGCGTTAGCCGTGAAGCACTCCCAGGTCACCTCCCATTTACGAGACAAGCACCAGGTCACCGATTCGAATCGGAGAGGCCTTACCCGTCACCTGACCGTAGTGTATCCAAAGGGGTTCCGTAACCCGGCTGACCTCCCTCCGCGAGATGATGGCTCTGATGCTCATCCCCAGCTACGCGTACACGATGGATTTTCTTGTCGGGAGTGTACCTATTACACTATCAACTACCCTGAACTCTCAAAGCACATGTCGAAGAATCACCTTAGTGGTCGACAAGCATCACGTCCACGGATCCAGGATCTGTACGACGATGTCTACCTGCAGACTTGGACAAATGGTGCTACTCGACGGTACTAGACCGTTCGGAAAGATGGCCGAATAGTCCGACCAGTTACCGGACGAGATGCAGAGGAGCATCTCCAGTCTGTATACAAGCGAGAGTACGAACGCCTGCACGCACAGGAGCGGCTCCAGAGCAACTGCATTGAGACTGGGACGCAGACGTTCGTTGCTACCGGTCCTTGGATGGAACGAACTCGGTGGCCTGAAACTTACCGAGGGGCACGACGAGATATCCTGCTAGGCTTGGCCGAGATGCCGAACCTGTATCGATCGACCGAAGATTGTATCATCGGTCGAGGCTCGCCGGACGGGGAGGGGGACGTGGTAAGCTCGTGGCAGGACGAGCGGAGGATTGCAGCCCTGATACCTATTATCGACGACATGCTCGATCGATGTGAGGAGACGGTACAGCATACCAGCCGCGTCTTGCTCTGTTGGCTACGGAGCACGAAGCCCCTGTGTTGTTACCCCAAGCCGTTTACTCTCGTGGCCCTTCCACAGAGCAAGCGGAAATGCCGTCGGATATTTAAGCGGTTCTTCGCTCTGCTCTTCCGTGCGTACCGTATGCCCGGGGACGTCCGCCGCGGCTGCACTGGGATCCGATTTACCAAAACACAGCTCAGCCAGCTTAGAGGGCTCTGGGATCATGCAGCCTTGGTCGACATTGAGCGGGAGACTTACGGCGGCGAGTCTTCTGTTGACGAGGATGACGACTCCGCGGCGGATCGTGAGGATGACGAAGATGGCGATGAAAGCAGTGATAGGGAGGATGAGGAGGATAATAAAGGTGGCGAGGATAGCGAGGATGATGAGGATGATAAGGACGCGGCGTACGACGACGAAAGCAGTGGCGGCGAGGACGGGGACGAAGATGGCAATACTGGTTATGCGTCTGAGGACGAAGCAGATGAGGGTGATCTAGACGACGACGAGTCGAAGGATGAGAACAGCGAGGCTAGCCAGGCTCTTGGCTCTAGTCGTGGGATGGACGAGCTTCGAGAACTCGTCTTCCAGTTGAGCATGACATTCAGTACGGCCAGCTTTACCGACGGCCAGCCAAGTTCGAGCCTCTTGGTATACTTCAACGGGATCCTTGGCTTTTCGGCAGACGCTCAGAGCTTTTTACCTGCCAGGAAGTTCACTCCCCACCTCTCCGCGCTGATCTATATCCAGCGCCTGCTCTTTCTGGAATATGGTCTCCCCTATCGGGCGTATCCACACATTGGGATAGCGCGGCGATCACGGTTCCACCAGCACCAGCACTTCGAGACTATACGGCTACGTTATATGACAACTGGCTCTCCATCTGCACTAGAGGAGCCACAGAGCCCTCGGGACTTTGGTCGTGTGATGTCCCGCACCGATGATCCCTCCTTCCTCCTGCACTGGAGCGACGATGGCCAGGTGGTTCGGCATGGAAATCACTTTAGCCTTACTATGAAGAGGTATCGCGGATTGGCAAGCTACTTCCTTACCAAGGCAGAGGAGCTCTGTCATAGTCTTATGTTTGACTTCCGTCCCGACATTGACCTCGCAAGTCTCAAGGATGACATGGCGAATACAAACTTCGGGTTTTCTTTTGTTCAGCACCCGCAGAACGGACTTGCCGATGCATACCTGGAGCTCTCTAGCAAGGCCTGTAAGTTACTCTTCGATTGTGCTGGATTGATGTCTACCTAGGACCCCCTGATCGAATCGTTCACGACGCAGGAAAGAACTTCTCATCTGCAGAGTTTCGGCAACAGGCAAAGGCAATGGCAATTGAGGTCAAGGAAGTCCCTGTTGAGGCACATAATAGTGTCGGAAAAGTGGAGCGATATCACGCGCCATTACGCCGCGCATATGAGATTATTTCTTCGGAACTAGAGGGCGCTAGCGAAGAGCTCATCTTACAGATGGCTGTCAAGGCTGTCAACGATTCGGCTGGCCCAGATGGGCTCGTACCTACGTTGCTGGTCTTTGGCGCCTACCCTCGAATGACTGACGATTCTCCACCATCTCCGTCCGTTGTGCAACGAGCTGAGGCTATTCGCAAGGCAACGAAGGAGGTGCGACGTCTCTACGCCACGCGCCAGGTCAACGACGCACTAGGAATGAGAAATGGCCCAAACACCACGACTACGCTCAATCTGCCACTCCAATCTGAGGTACGCGTATGGCGTGAAAAGGGAGGATGGTCAGGCCCACATAAACTCATTGCAATTGATAATCAAACTTGCACTGTTCAGATGCCTCACGGACCCACTCAATTCCGTTCAACTGTTATCAAGCCCTACTACAAAGATGACAGTTCCGAGCCTTTGCAGGATGCCCCAGAAGATGCCCCAGAGGAGAACCACGATCAACGTGCCCCAGAAGGCGACTACGATCCTGATACAATTGTAGTAGATGTGCCGCAACCTCGACGCGGTAGAAGTCGCCCGAACGGATCACGAAATCGCCGACATCTTGTCGATTTCGAAGAGCAATTCGTTGCCGCCATCGAGAGTAGAGTCGAGTTGTCGATGGCCTTCATGACAGCTAAAGAGAAGGCCGACTTCGAGCTCGCAAAACAGCTCCGAAAGTAAGGTCGTATCACAACTCCAGGAGCTCCTTTCCAAGCATCTGACAAGCAGGAGATCGACGGTCTCACTGCGAGAGGAGTCTTCAAATTCGAGAAGTATGACCCTACCAAGTTCGATGGAGTTCGCATCTTCAAGTCAAGAATGGTCAATGAGATTAAGGGCAAAGCTACTGACGGCCATTCGAGAAATCAAGGCTTGTCATCCAAGGTTACAACGATGATGGCAAGGAGGTGAGTCTTACGCAATCTCCCACGATTCAACGAGCTAGTCAGCGAGTTATTGTTGCGCTAGCTCCCTCCTTGATAAAGAATGGAATGGCGGTTTATTTGCGAGATATCACTCAGGCCTACACCCAATCAGAGACGCGCCTTCAGCGCTTGATATTGGCATATCTTCCAGAGCAAATTCGCCACCAATATCCCGAAGATACGATCATGGTTGTGCTCAAGCCATTATATGGAATCGCAGAAGCAGGAACTCATTGGTGGGCTACCTACAGTAAGCACCACAAAGAGAAGCTTTTGATGACTACTTCTACATTCGATCCCTGCTTCCTCATCACAACTACGGGAACCCCATTTGGAATCGTCGGCATGCAAACTGATGATACAGTTATCTTGGGAGACAACCAATTTTCAGCTCTTGAAGAAGATGAGCTAGTGAAGGCAAATCTTATGGCAAAGCCGAAGGTAAAGCTTGATTCGACAGCACCATTGCTCTTCAATGGGTGCATTCTCTCCCTGAACGAGGACTCCATTGCTTTGCGCCAGAAGGGTCAAGGTAAGAAGATCGACGTCGTTAACGTTAATTCTCCGAAGCAAGGATACGTGGAGCAACGCGCTCGCGGAGCTTATGTTGCTTCTATCTGTCAACCCGAGGCTTCCTTTGATCTCTCTGTTGCCGCTCAACACCAGGAACCAATCAAAGATGACGTTCTTGCCCTGAATAAGCGTCTTTCCTGGCAAATGAACCATCTCGATCGGGGACTACTCTACGTGCCTATTAATCTTCCCACCGCCAAGCTCTTCGTGTTTGTCGATGGATCGTTCGCAAACAACAAAGATTTTAGCTCCCAGCTAGGATATGAGATCATCATCGCGAACGAATCTTCTGGAGAGAATGACTTCACGATCCACGGCAATCTTATCCATTGGAGCTCAACTAAGAGCAAGCGCGTTACTCGAAGCGTTCTAGCGTCAGAGATATATGGAATGGTTGGCGGAGTTGATATGGCAATTGCAATTGGAACTACCCTTAAGATGATTACAGATCGACTCGAACTTCCCGTCATCACTACGATCGTGTGCACCGACTCATATTCCCTCTACGAGTGTTTAGTCAAGCTTGGTACCACGAAGGAGAAGCGCCTTATTATCGATATTATGGCACTTCGGCAATCCTACGAGCGTCGAGAACTCTTCGAGATTCGATGGATTAATGGCCAAGATAACCCAGCAGATGCGATGACGAAGGCAAACCCAAACAAGGCACTAGAGACGTTCGTTGACACGAATACTCTGCGTGTGAGAGTTGAAGGTTGGGTCAAGAGGGAGTAGGAGATGTGGCAGTTCGAGGTCATTTTCCACATGCTATTTTCAGGCCATATTCAATGATTACCTGGCAAGAGAGTATCACGTGTTAGGAGGAAGATTTTGGAATAGCGAGACTTATATTGCAATGGCAATAATGAGTGAGGAGGATTGATGTTTATCACGCTTGATTGCGTCATTTGTATGTAGATGGCAACTACAAAAGAAGAGTTGCCAGTGTTGGGAGTGGGGCACATGGTCGTCACGTGGCACCGCGCACTAGCGTGGTGAGGGGCCTTAGGCTCCTCCACCCTCCTCCTTCTTAGACAACTAAGCCTATCAACCAAAAGTCACTGTATCTACTCGAGTAGTATTGGTGATTTACCCTGTGTAACCAACAGTCGAGAATATGTTCAACAAGTATAGTCTCTTCTAGATCTGTCATTTTCCAAGAGTTAGCTAAGATATCACGTCTAGGGAGCATACCGCGTAATCGGCGGCCTAGCTTGCGGTGATCTACTGAATAGATCTTTGCTATTGTTCGATATGACAATTTTGGGTTTTGTTGTAAAGCTTGGAGAGCAAGGTTTAATTGAGTTTCATTGTTTTTTGAGGCATATTGTCGTTAATTTTAAATTAATTTTAAAGAGAGAGGGTAGGGAATTTAGGAGTTTTGGCACATTCGCTATGCACTCACGTTAAGTTATTTTATAATTTATAAACCTTATAAAAGGTCTTGGCATTAGTATATCCTCATTTCTTAGTGGGTACTTGGCAACCCATGGGTACCCGCCGATGGGTAGTGGGGCTACCCGCCCATGGGCAACCCACCGGCGAGTACCCATAGGCGGGTAGGTTTTTAAAAATCCTGCCCATGGGTAATAGTCGGTGCGCCGTCTGTAATTCTGCGAGCTCTCGCACCGTCTATTACCCATTGCGCAGCCTAGGCAAAAGAAGGCTCGGTGTCAGTCACTTGACAGTACGAACGCAATAACGTATATGAATGAACGAGCCACGCATGCAAGAAAGGATACATAGCAGTGGGAATAATGAAATGCTATTTTCTTTCACTTCAGATGTGTTTTGAATCTTTTGGTCGTTGAACCGCTCATTCCCCGGCGCAAAATATGTCAAATGGCACAAAAGAGCGATGAAGGCTTCCAAGCTCAACGTCCATTATCTTCGAAGCAAGCCATACAGAAAATCATACCCTCCGCTTAATAATTCTTCTGCATCTCCTTCATCCTTCACCTCCGGAAAATCCGGCAAAATCGGATGCGCATTCTCGTCCTGCCCCGCAATTGATGGCGCAACATACTCCTTCCTACCCGCCTTATGAACCCTCCCATTGATTACTATAATATTCAACTTCTCGTGGTCCTGCAATACACTTATATCCTCCAACGGATTTCCATCCACAAGTATATAGTCCGCAAAATACCCCTCCTGTATTTTCCCAAGCTAGTTCTCGCGCATAAATAGTTTTGCAACGCCGGCCGTAGCGGCGATAAGCGACTCCATAGGTGTGAAGCCGAGTAGCTTGACGAAGTGCTCGAGATCACGCGTATGTTCCACGGGGTGTCCATGCGAAGTCGTAGTCTCCGCCAGGGAGAACGGTTATTCCGCGCTTGTGCATTTCTCGGAGGCCGCGGATGGCGGCATCGAGTTCTTTTTGGTACCCTACTTGTTCTGCCTTTTCGTTGGGATATCCGGATGCTGCTGCATCGTGGACTAGCACAAATGATTAGAGGGAGTTATGTGTGCTGTGGAAAGGCGAAACTCACGTGTTGCTATCAGCCAGTTGATGCCAGGTGCTACAACGTGCTTTGTCTTCTTCTCGAGCATATCCATCCCTTCATTATCGATATATGAAGCGTGATAAATGAAGAAAAGAATGGTAGTTAATATACATATATAAAAGATCGTCAATTTCTGTTGTTGTATTTTTTTCACTATAGAGGAGACACTGGTCTCTTAATAGACTTCAAGATACAATGATGCCGAGTAGTAGAATCACCAAATAGCTATGCCGAGTAGCATAAGCAAACAATGCTCCCACGATCCTGTACCTCCAACAATTACCTAATCTGCCAAGTTAAGCTATCGTCCTGAGTTATCATTTGACAATTTGCATTCCACTAGAAATGACACCATCCAAACATGTTTGAGGATTCATTATTGAGCACCAAATAGTTTCCCCTTAACTATCCCAGACAGTCCAAAAGACTCTGCGACGTCTAATGCAGTGCTTTCTGGTGTGAGCTTGACAAGGGGGTTTTCTTTATTCTCCCCAGACTCTTTGAGACATCGGGCAATTACTAGGGATGTCTTGAGCTTTGCCTTGTCAGTCAAGAAATTGACTGCGTGTGTGGTGATCTCCTTGCGCCTATCGTCCTTCCGATCGTCGGATCTAGCATCCTCCTGGTATAATTTGACGTGGACTCCCCAGTAGACTGCAGCGTATTTGAGAAATGGACACTCAAATGCTAGAGTTTGGGCTTGGTGTTGAGACGGGCCGTTCATTCCGAAGTCGAAATTTCCTTGGGAGAGTAACTTCATGCACTCGACAGCAAAACTGGCGTGGTCATATGGCAAATTCCGAAGTCCCGTTGCGGGCCCTGGTTGGGAAATGAATCGACGGGCAGACGACCAACGGCCTAATCTTGACGCCTCCAAGTATTCCTTGACGCTCGAGTGGGCGAATCGAGGAACACCAAGGTTATCATCAAAGATAATAAGGTTGCCTGTAACGCGCTGAAAGTACTGCACAGCACCAGTTGAATCTTCTACGGCAAGACGAGGGTAGAAAACTGGTAGAAGCGCTACCAAAGGCACCGGTGCTTGAGCGCAAAGTACCCAGGCTATCATGAGTAAAGTGTGCCGGCGAGTCTCATCATCGGCCCCATCGATAGTCGTAAGTCGTTGTTCGAGGAACTCATCCAAAGTGGAAGGCAGAGTTGCAACTTGCCTATCAAAATCTTCATCAGTTCTGATGCCTTCCAAATCGTCCAGAAGAACTCTGAGGTAAAGGAAGCTAGAAGGTTGTCAGGATTTCTTGTTATAGAAGATTATAAAGCCGTTGGAGGGGATAGAACGAAATAGGGAAGAAAGTAAAGAATCCGTACTTTTCCTGGCTTTGACGCAAGACGATCTTCTCTACTCTGTCTTTCAGATCTTGTTTCATCTCCCAACGGGAGATACGACTATGGATGTAGAGTTTCTTTTCGACGCCGGCCGTATTCACGGGATGAAATTCAATGATTCGTTCGGTTAAGGTGGCTAGAAGGTGTCTGATGTATTCGCTGTCACGAGATGTTATCATGAGTTTGACATGGGTCAAATCAAGCAAGTGTGTCAGATTGCGGAATAACATCCTCAGTATATGATCAGGACAGACATCCAGACCATCTATGATGATGTAACAATTTTTGAGCTTGCGAATACCATCTTGAAGAATACCCAAGATGACAAGAAGCCCATCAGTCACTTTACCAGCGAGGTGTTGTTCATAAAGCTCTCGGACTTTTGCGACTTCATTATGCACCAAGGTTTGGGTATGTTGTGATGTCAACAGCTGCTTCAGAAGACTTCCGAAAATTTCTCGGAAGAATGTCGTATAGTCCATTTCGTCCCGAATGTAGAAGAAGATGACGGCACTGTTGCTGCCATTGCTTCTGAGGAAGACCTCTTCGAGATAAGAGATCGTCGCCGCTGTCGTAAACGTCTTGCCAGTGCCTCCATCGCCAATCAACCACAAGAGCGAGTCGTCCCCCGATGATGCTGTCCATAATCCAAATTCGTCACTGTCCAACAAGCTACTTCCTGTACCAGGCGCAGCACGGTCAAGAATAGAACTGTGATGCTCGCGGGGGTTCAGAACTGACAGCCACTGTCCAATCTCTTGCATCTGCTGCCGGAGTTTCTGTGCTCTGATAGCAGACATTGTCTGCGACATTTGCCGAACCATAGGGTGCAGGGTTTCGAAAATATTTCCCGGTACTTCTGACTGCATCTCAAGGCGAGCATCGGTGTCCAAGGCCGCCAGGTGTCTCAGAATCTGAATATCACCTTCAGGGGATAACAACATCTGTTGTCCAGTGCTGCTTCTCTGGTGAGCAGCAACACATCCGTATAAAAGGCAGACAGCCACGAAGAAACACCGCTCCCGTTCTTCTGCGTTTGAACGAATTTTGAGCCATTCTCGGACCAGAGGGTGAAAGGAGAAAATCCTGTGCTTGTGATCTGGGGAACGTCCGAATTGCTGTATCAGTGAGAGAGAAGTCAACTCTTCGATCAAGCGGTAAAACACACTCATATTCCAGATTCTTCCACTTAGCATGTAGCAATCTACCAATTTAGAAACGAGACCTTCTCTAAGCAGCTGTTCGCCCATTTCATTCCATGGAGTCAATGGTTGTGCGAAGATTTCGTCTGAAATATTCTTGGCGTCAAGGTAGGCAAGCAACGTCAGGACGTGCCCCTTAACTTTTTGAGTCCGCGGGGTCTCGTTCTTGATCATCCTGAATGATAGCTCCCACGTACTGCAGATAGTCGCCCGAAACTCTCGTCCGTCGGGGCCGCTCTTGACATATGAGAGATTATGGGGGAGTGCGTTAAGGACTTCCGCCTTTATTGAATCAAACTCGGTGGTAAAATTACTCAGAGTGTCGTATGAGCCCGAGATATATGCCGCGGCTTGGTCAATTGCAAGCGGTAATCTTCCAAGACGGTTGACGATAATTTTGGCATGCCTTTCCACCTCCGTATCCTCATTGGCCATGCCTGCTCTGGAAACGAGCATATTGACAGCCACTCGCTCATCCAGACCTTCGACGAGGATATTATGATGGAAACCGTACCGGGGAAGGTCTTGTAATCTGCTTGTGAGAAGTATCCTGCCAAACTTGCTCTGGGGCAAGAATTCCATTATTCCGGGGAATCCATCTAAGTCGTCATAATTGTCCAAAACCAGGAGCCAAGGACGAGACCAGGTTGACATTGTTCTTTTGACATAATCAACCTTCGCCCCCGGGGTCTCAGAGGTCTGTGTCATCCGTGGGTGTCTAATGACACCCCATATTTCGTCGAAAGAATTTTCCATGCTAGCTTTTGTTGACGCCTTGGCCCAGAATATAGCCCACACGGACTTTCGAAACTCACATTGGGCACAGTACTGTATCGCGAGTTGCGTCTTGCCACTGCCACCTAAGCCATGAAGTACGACAGAACGCGAGGGTTTTCTCTGGACAATCTGCTGGGTTACCATTGCTTCTTCGAGATCACGCAGAAGTTGGTCCCTCGGCTCAAAATTTTCGATGCCCTCAGGATAGCGATAGAAGCTCTTCGTTCCAAGCCTCAAATCGACTCCATTGACTACTCAATGCCAGATATTAGTCTCCGAAGTAACGTCAGCCTTGGCAATCCTCCTTCGGCCATGCGACTTACCAGGGATAGGAGTCTCGCGACTTAACCAACGTCGAATTACGCTAACAATCATATCTTAAGCCTCTTCATCAGTCTCCTGGACCTTTGTCATCTCCATATGATCGGCATGGATTGTGCTATAGTCGTCAAAACCTGCGGGAAATCTGCACGATTGCGTGGTAACAACAACCTAGATCTCTGTCAGCACGTGGTCGTCAGCGTAATTGTAGGTTTGGGGCAGACTTGGCCAATGTAATTGACTGGAAGCTCTTCAGCAAACGAATGTACAGCGAGATGTCCATGTTGCCTAATGCGATTGGCTATCAATGACTTGAACTCATTCTGCATGTTGGCAAGCTCTGTAGAGTCTCGACAGAGTACTTGCAAAAGCTTACGGTTGACTCTCCGTGTGGGATCAAGGTCTATGATTTTCGCAAGCCGACCAGCAACTGGTGCTAGGTCCGAACCCAATTGCGGAGTTCCCATAAAAATGATACCGAAAGTTGATGCCCAGATGCTTTTGACATCATCCTCGGGATGCTGGCTGCAAAGCAGCAAGGTCTGTTAATGCATCTTAGCGATAACTGAAGGAATACCAGCTCTTCGGTCTCTCCTCCATCGTTTACGGGTTAGTTAACGCGTAGGTGCTCACCTTCTCGCATACCAAGCCACCAAGACTATGTGTCACAAACATCAAGGGCCTCATCTCATCCCCACCGCGCTTGTTTCTAAGGTAATTCATGAAGTTTGATGCGTGTTCCATAACTGTATTTTGTCCGACTCTGCCCAGGACTCGAACTACATCAGCATCGTAGCCGAAAGTCATGACACGTGCTTGTTTGAAGCTGTTGGGCAGCTTAGTCTGTGGCCATGGCTGGGTGGCACCCGCCGCACACCAGGTTGATGTCGAATTCCCAGTGAGTCCGTGAACGAAGACAATGCTGTGTAGGCCAACCTGATCAATGCTTGAACTTCAGATGGACTGATATAACGATTGATACGTACTCAAACTGAGGAATGTTCCCATCAGCTGGCTCATACCATACTGATACTGCATAAGGGCTGGTGGAAGGGAAGGTCAGCGTGTACCTACTGCAAACCACCATGGAACACCAACTTTCGCTTCTTCTGCTGTGTCGGCTCTTTCTGCCCCCCCTTCTTGCTTCCAAAGAGTCCACAGAGTAATTTCTTCATATTAGGTTTTTGTGTACCCTAATGTCCGTCAATAGTAGAATGTACCCCCTCGTGATGGAGGATCGTCTGCTGCTAGGTTGACCTCTTTATAGCCCTGCATCAAGCCCGCTCAAGCCATTTGTGGTCATACGAGCACCGTCAATGGCAAGCGGCATGTGGCCACCCGCAGCGGTGGCCCTTTGCCGACAGGTTGATCGACCTCTTCGTGGGAGGGCCGTCCTCGAGACCATCCAGAGACCAATAAGCATCGACCTCCGTGATCTCACACGAGCGCGCAGGGTGCTAAATATGTTGAACGTGAGTTAATGTAGGAGAAATTGGCTGCAATTTTCAGCCTCTCTTGCCGATGACCGCCACAAATATTGCGAATTAATCTTAGCAAATCGAAAGTTATGCGTTTGATTACGAGGCTTGTAAGCACAGGAATCAGAGGGTACACCATGCGGCTACACACTGGCTTGGATGCAAGCCGGCAGAGTGGAAGCTGCCAGCTTTATAAGAATGCACGTGGGAGAGGCAGCGCGTACTCAGTAACGAGCAAACGGTCGAATCTGAATGGGGGACGAGAGAGAGTGAACTAATTGGTCTATACAGACATTGCTGGCAGTGCTGGGGTCGAAGTCGAAATATTACTAGTACTATCAAAACGTTTAAAAGGTCGTTATTAAGGAAAGATGGTACAGTAACATGCAGCAGATCATAACGATTGCTTTGGACGAGAGAAAATCACTGATTTTAACATGTGATAACACTTGAAAAGTAGATCGGAGAATATGTTTAGTAATCTACCAGCGCTAAAGGTGCTGAGTTTCACATGCTATAAGGCTTTGGACAAGCGAAATCACTGATTTTAACATGTGTCAACACTTGAAAAATGGATCGTAGAATATCGAAACGAATTACGAATTGGCGTCTCCCCGCAGACGATGGTTCCGGAGTCCATTACGAGATACGAGAAGAACAGATGACCAAAGTGGAAACGGATCTTATTGCACACTTGCTAACGCCAGAGAAGTGTCGAACCAATTCCGCCCATTGTTGTGGGGGGGCATTCGCTGCAGAAACTACTTCGAAGTATATTCTCTTCAGTGTAGTCAATATGAACCCGCTCCTCTTTTGTGCCGCATTACGTCATCGAACGTAGACGAGTAGTGGGTCGAACTAGGGTAGCGGGATGATCTGAGCCAGGTATTTTCTAGTATTACATGTGAATCCCCGAAATATTAAGATGTCGTCTGTCCCTGCGTAGCGAGAAACTGTTGGATCCAAGGTCACGTGATGCTACCACAATCAACTTGAGCAGCTTGAACTCTAGCACACATCGATACAACCTAAATTATATAAGTCGTACTTCATAGCTACAATACACAGAATTAAATAAAAGCAGTCACATTTTGACCCAAAATTGGGTTATCCGAGGATTCCGTTTAGAATCAAATTTAGGATCTTAGGATCGAAAATTCTGCGTTAGAACTGAGTATCAAATGATTGCCAAGACTCCTAAAAGCAGGAATTCAGCTGCCAAGAAACTGAGCAGGGTTAGTGGGAAATTCCGCTCACACTGAGATGCAGGGTGGAAGCCATTCAGATTATAGGGTGGTAAGTTCCGTGTGAGTGGGGCTGCGCGCAAATCTCCTGATGGATGCTACAACGTATCAGGGCTTTTAAATGTAACGAGACAGGGGTGGAGCAGGGGGTTCGGGGTATGAGTGTTAGATTTCCGATCATGCTGCTTTTAAATGATTCTCTTAGAATTTTGTATTCATGCCCTTTGCATCAACACTGCCTAGCATCTTGCTCTCATACTTTCTCCAGAAAAAAGCCCTAAAATCTTCTCATTATCAATACTGTGACGGCGCAACAAGAGTAGTCTTATTGCTAGGCTACATACGAGAAACTAAGTTACAGGAAGAAGGAGAGCTCGAGAGAGGTTCCTCCTTTATGGTACGCGTGAAGCGCTAGCGCTTCACGCTAGCGGCTAAGCGAGGCGTTGTACCGCGCGCAGCTGGCACGAGAGCACGTGATGGAAACCAGCATGGGAACCGTCACAGTTAATGAGTGAAGTATCACAAGGCATGAAATCTAGAGAGAGGAGGGACGTACATTATATGAATTTGAGTATTCGATTTATTATTCGATTAAGCAGACTAGGAGAGGGAGGATGGAAAGGGTGGTGGAGGATTCGACCCTGACGCGTCAGTCGCGTCGCGAACGAACGAAGACCCCGAAGGCCTTGGAACTGGAAAAGAGAAGGCATGGCGGAAAATCAGTTAACGGCAATCTATTCGGAACATTAAGCCAGAGGCCTAGTGCTGCAAAGGACTGGGACGAAAGCAACGAGAGTGATACAGACGATGTGATCGAAGTGAGGGATGGGACCCCTGACGCGCCACGACCGAACCGCACGCGACACCGACCCAAGAATCTGTCCAATGCATCGACTGGAGAGTCTACGAGAACAGAAGAGGCGGAGGGCGGTCTTCTCTCCACTATTCTGTCGGCAATTGAGGAAGTAAAAGCCAGCAACGTGGAACTTATCGCAGAACTAGCGGAGG